>CAJHQQ010002370.1:0-66303 GCA_905132885.1 Moricandia moricandioides
GTGAAGACTTCCATGAAGTCTTCTACTGCATTATATGTTAGAAGACATCCCAAGAAGTCTTCTGGAAGTCTTCCGAAACCCTAAATCAATTAACTAACCAAAAACACTTCCTTAAACATAAAATAAACTTAGAAAGTGTTTAAAATCATCTTATTAGAGGATCACTTACACATATTCGTCAAATTCAAAAAAAGAAGTTAAGAAGATAGATTTCAAAATCTACGCCTAAAACTACCTACAATACTATCACATATGTTACTAAACCCTAAATCAATAAATACCATGACTCATTCTACATTAATTCATCTAGGTTAAAAACAATTCAATTTTAGTTGATATAAATTTAAATTATTTACAAATGTTTGTGGTTACATGATTTCTATTTTTCTTCTATAAAAATATTTTTTATGAATTTTATAAATTATTTTTAGGATTTATTGTTTGAGAAGACTTCTAAAGAAGTCTTCTGGAGAATACGTACATAGAAATCTTCTCTAGAAGACTTTCGGAAGACTACTGGATGACTCACAGAAGACGTACAGAAGACTTCTAAGAGAAGACTTCTAGAGAAGTCTTCCGTAGGAGACTTACATGGAAGTCTTCTCGCATAAGACTTCTATAGAAGTCTTCTCACGCGAAAATGTTATTTTGATAAAACTGAATACAGTTTTTTTTGTTTGCTCACAAGAAGTTTATTGTATTTTCACTAGCCTTTTGGGTTACTTTTGCATTGATTGAATTTGGGGTACACTTTTGCATTTGAAATCAAGTTTTGAGTCATTTTTAACAATTTTCCCATTATTAATTTATAATTTTAATAGGATCATATATTTACATAGAATTTTCTAAAAATTATTATCTTATTATTTTATTGATTTTTTTTTATATTTTCAGTTGACCCAATTTAAAATTAGAAAAAATATTAATTTATAATATTTATTAATTTATTGAATATTAATATATAGAATTTGTTACTGTGTGTACTCAAGAAGGCGTCAAACAAAAGACACCAAAAATCTTCTCTCCCGCCCATTGTCCAGTAAGTTTTCTTATCCAGTGCACAGACCTTACATTTAAAATTCTTTTTGCTGTAGAATATAAATAAAAGTAGCAGTAATTAAGTCATCCAGTTAGAAGTAAATCAAGCGTGACTAGCAACTAAGATTATTGTTCTAGTGAGCTAATATTGAAAAGAAAATCAATGAGTTTGTCATGTACTAGTGCCATGATTTGTAAAACTCACTCTGGCTCAAGAACCAGGAGACAAATAAGTAAAATTGTCAAAATGAATTATGTCTCATGAGCAGTTCAGCTCAGTTTGATTATTCATGAACATGAACACTGTTTTTAAGTTTATTTAGTAAATGAGTTTAATAATCAAATTTAAATTAAATTATGAGCTATATGAATGATCTTTAATGAATATGAGCTAATTCAAAGTTTTTTTTGACTTAATATATATGTAAAGGATGAATTATATTTTTCATATGTAAGAAAAGATAGTTTCAATATTAATTATATTTATTTTCTAAAATTAAAATGTAAAATCAAAAGTTTTAAATATATATAAAATGTAAAAAATATTGATATTAATCTTCATATCATATATTTTTAGAATTAAAATGTAGAACAAAATATTCCTAAGACTCTCATGCGGAATATATATTATTATGATTTGAATGGATTAAGATTTTGTAGATGAATAATCTCAAGATTCTTGTGTGAAATAGATTTTGGGATTGTAGATTTAACTTTGATTTAATTTATTATTAGGTGTTGGTTTTATTGGTATTTAATATTATTTTTGGGATTTTTAATATTTAAATTTTCAGTTATAGTATAAAATTATTTTATTTTGTATTTATATTTTTTTTATAATTTTTATATTTAATTACGAGTTAGCTCATTTAATTCATGGTCTATATAATTTGTGTTTGAGTTTATATATTAAAATTTAAATAATAAATAATAAATAAGTTGAGTTAAACTAATTTATGAAAAATTAAAATTCAGTTTGGAATTTTTTATAAACTTTACTGACTTAAGCGAGTTAGCTTGACACTCCTACAAATAGGTAATAGGTAGTTCGCGTTTTTGTGAAGCAAGTATGTGCAGTCGATGAAGAAAAAGAGATCATTACACTCAAAAGTCGAATCATAGCCGTTGATTGTACATTGTTATATTGATGAATCAGAGGCATCCGTGTGTCGAGCAAACAGATTAAGGATATTGTCGTAGCGTTAAGCTGCCGTAAGAGCTGACCATTTGGGTGTTCTGTTTCGACAACACGTGGGACAAACACTCCACTTCCTTCTTGATTCCCCTATCATCGCGTCATTTCTACGGCTACGATTTGTGGCTGCGGCTTGACGCATGGACGGCTTTGATTAAACGTGGCCCTTTCGAATGTTTACAACCAAGTCATATATTGGAGACTGGACAGTGATGTGAAGACCTATGTTTATTATTAGCAGCTAGTTACTATTTCGAATTTTATCGAGTTACGTACATAAAAGGGAACGTTATATGTATTGAGATCACTGAATTATTTCGTTAGTATAGACATTATCTTCATCAATTCTTATATAATTCATTCTGTGAACACTATAAAAACTTAGTTACCAAAAAAAACACTATATAAACTTTTACACTGTAATCTTTTGATTATCTGTTTTATAGGAATGTATCAACACATTCTCTTTTTAAGAAGCAATACTATGGTGAAAAGAATACGTTTCAATGTATTGGTGTCAGTAACTACAAACAAGAAGATAGTTTACCAAAATAGTAATAAATAAAACATGCATACACATGATAATATTAAATTTAATTCTAAAATAGTTCCAAGAATATATCCAAAATAAACAACTCTCACAACAAGTTGAGTAAGAGAAAAACTACAATCACGATTTTTCTTCTAATCGGATTCCCCTTCTTCTGGTTCTTGTCCAACATTTTTAAGTTAATCCAGACAGAACACGAGTAAAAACTTCTAAAAGAAAATGGGGACTGGCTTCAACTCTTGTGTAATGAAGAAAAGAAAATCATTACCAATGATTGCTAGTCCAGCCATTTCCTCAATTTAAACAAAAAAAAGTCAAAGATGATACAAACAAAAGAGAGAGCATATAAAGGAGCTTGGTTGTGATATGAAGATGCTGATGATGTTGTTATATGAAAAGCATCTCTGATCATTCAGTTTCACAAGTAGCCAAAGCTTCTTTCTCCATTTGAGTATGTCTTCTTTTTCTTCAAGCATAGTACATGTACAAACTGTTGGCCGCAGCGCAAGCTATGGAGTTTTCTGTTGGATGCCATGCTAGATGCAGCAACTTGGTTGTATGGTCAAAAGAGTTACCATTCCCATCTCCTCCAGGACTCTCTGCTCCTGTTTCCCAATTTTTGAAAGTTTTCATTTATATCTCTCTATAGGCTCAATTAATCTTATGCTGAAGGCATAGGGATAAAACTCACTGACCTCTTCTAACCACGCGTGTTATACTGCTTAACGATGTTCTTGACGGCCTCGCAGGAGTTGTGACTTGTCTCCTATAAGTTTAAACCACTTATTCTATCTGATGAACACTTTGGCTAATGAAAATTGAGAGAGAAAGGAAGATTCATGTTGCTAGCCCCAGTTTGTTACCTCATTGGGTTTCTGCTTGCTTCCAAGGTTGTAGATTCAGTACTTCCCGGGGAAACACCAAACACACGGAAGAGATTGCTGGATCCAAAGTTTAAAGTGGAGCGAGCTTATGATAAGAACAATCTTAAAATAAAGAAAACGATGTGGGTTACAAACATACCTGTAAGAACCTGTAGCCACTCGCAACCCGTCTCCACTTAGACAACACTCAAACTTATCGAAGATGGAATCGTTTTCATATAAATCACAGAGCTGGAGATGGTCACAAAAAGGTAATCATCAGTTTCTATACACAGAGTCTGCTGACGCAACTCTTTCAAAGTACATGAAGCTGACCTTTGGTCTTAAATGTTCGTGAACCTGGAAGGTTGATACTGGACCCGAGTCCATGTTGATGTCCCATAACTGACATATAAAACATAACCATGACTTCAATATTACTAATAACTGCTAGTGCAATGGCGTATAACAAATGCCAAGATAACATATATCGTCGAATGCAACACTCTTGATTTAATGAGACATAATGCACCATGCAAATTCGAACCTTAAGTGTCATATAGTCACGGCTAAGTATATATCTTCCTCCTTTCGCAAATTTGATGTCTGAAACTGAAGCAATAATTTCAGTGAAAAATGATCTGGAAGTTGGTGTCGCTGTGTCCTCAAACCTGTAAAAACAAGCAATGTTTAGACCTGTGCTGTTGCAACAAGTCATAAAAACACTACAAAAGAATTTGGTTGCTTCTGTGTTTGCCATACAACTATGGCATCCTCATTCCTCAACATCAGTATTTAAAGAGAGCATTCATTTTTATCCTACAATGTGTTACTTCAGATATTGTTCTATACACTCCATTACTGAGAACCTTAGGTCTATTAGTCTGAAGACTTACAATTTGGAATGTGAGTCACATAAAGCTGATTGTCGCAGATCAATCAGGCGAATTGAACCTTTCGAACTGCTATACGCTAAGGTATTGCAATGAGTAGGATGAAACTCGGCTGATGTGATAACCTCTGCAACAACCAATAGTGTAAACAATGCAGCTCTAGTTAATTCCTCAGCTCAAAAATTTTACTTAAGAAAGTAAATGAAACATGTGGGTAGAAAGATGACAAGAAGAATGCAACTATGGAACCCCAATTTATTGACCAGGGAATACAATTCAAATAAACATAAAAGAGAAACAACAGAAAGGTAGTAACCAAGTTTGATAATCTCATTTCAAAAGAGAAAAAATTGCATCTTACCAGTTAGATCTTCCATATTAGCAGGCTTGACGTCTACAATGTTAAAACTTTGATTGCTTATCTCCAGGTTCCAAAGATTAATTCACAAATCATCAGCATAAATAAATATCTCGCCGTCACTTGAAATTTGGTAGCAAAATCACCAAGAGAAGAACATGAGCAATACAAATAAGAGGAAGGTAAGCAACTATGTGACCAAATAGACGGATAATCTACCTATTGTTTGAGATTGAATTAATATGATAATCATGAGCATGCATGTACACTCTTCTACATCTAGCCACAGGGCTAGTCTCAAGTCTAGTAGTTACCTGTAAGTTGTAAATGAACTATTAGTACACACACCAGCAAAAATAAAATAATAGAAATTTATTTCAAAATGGAAAGTAATAAAACCAAGTAAAACTAGGAACAAATTTGAATCTTAACAACCCCATGATGCTAGAAATATTGTTTCAGAGCTAACTATATGCCAATGCTTCAAATTATTTGAGTCAACTACCACAGGTAACTGCAGCGATGGGATGCCTCCTGGCGGAAATGAGTAGACATTACTTAAATAGTTGTTAACTTTGTTAGGTAATCCTCCGTTAGTGAGGCATGAATCTGTAACATTTGAATCACTTGAGCTTGAGACACTTTCATTTCCTAGAGGTCTTGAAGAATCTGTATTTATATCACAAATTTTCTTGATCTTCTTCTCTTGAACCTGTTTAAACCCCCACACGAGAAAAGAAAAAAAATTGTGTATAAATATTTAGCATAAAGGGTGATTTAAAAACAATATATAAATAGAAAATCATAGAATAAGACCTAGATACATTGGCCTCTCAGATCTATCCAATATAAATCCATCTAATCATTACATTCAGGATGTATAACCACCACAAACACAATGCAGTGTAGACAAACAGTTCCTATCAAACCATTCAGAGGCCAAGTCACGAAATAAACGAATTTTCTCACCTTCCAAAACTTGATGGTTTTATCATTCGTTGAAAGGAGAAAAAGAGCACCATTGGCCGTTTGAGACCATCTAATTTTATTGATTTTCTCCTCTATCTCCAAACTCTTGAGGTAATCAAACTGATAAACAAGGTTTCAGAGCATGAAAAGGCAAATCAAAGGTATAACCTATGTTGTAGGGACGGAGCAAAGAAATTAAAAGACTTAACCTCAGGTTCATGACTTTGAAACTCAGTTTTATAACGAAACTCCGGGTGCCTCACTGGATAGTCTGTTCCTTCAAGATCCTTTCTACCTCCACTAGCCTGTGAATAGCAGCATAACATCATGAAAACATAACAACCGCATCTTTGCATTTAGAAAACAAGAGCATACATTTTTGGAACCTGTCCTCTCAAACAGAACAACACGCCCACCACGGTCTCCGGTAGCAAGATAGTCTCCGGATTTATCAAACTCAATCGCTGAGATTATATCAACTGCAGAGGAAACAACGCTACAGTTTTAAGAATTTTCAGCTTAATCCAGATAAAACATCGTTAAATAACGGAAGATCATATGCAGTCTTGTAAACAACACATAAATCTATCAAATCCAACATCAAACTGGTTCGAACATAACCAACCTTGTTTGTGTATCCTTAAGACATTTAACTAAATAATCAGACAAACCCTCCCACTAAACACCATTACATAATGTGATCACCACCGAAGCTCTTATGATATCTTGTAATCAGCACGTGCAACTTCATATCCAACTGGTTTGAACTTACCCAACCTTGTTTGTGTGTCCTTACGACCTTTAACTAAACAATCAGACAAACTTGTGATTTTAAAAAACCAAACTTTACAGTGACCCACACAAATCAAAACCGTTATCAGCTTGGCAAATCCAAGAAGCCTAACAGATCTAACACCAAATCTCAAATCAGGAGGAATAGATCAAGGGCGAGCTTAAAGAGAATACCTTCTTGTTATCAGCTTGGCAAATCCAAGAAGCCTAACAGATCTAACACCAAATCTCAAATCAGGAGGAATAGATCAAGGGCGAGCTTAAAGAGAATACCTTCTTGAACTTCTTCGCCAGCGCTGCGTTCACCAAAGACCTGAGAGAATCTCCAATCCAAAGGCCCTGACGAAGCTCCGACATCATCATCATCATCACCACCCTTCATCTTCTCTCTCTCTCAGACACTCTCTTCTTCCCTCTCAGATTAACATTAGCAATCAGAAAGAAAGATCGCGAGACTTTCCATTAGAGCTTCCAAGATTTACTTAGATCAGTAAGTATTCGATCGATCAGTGTCACAAGATTCCCAGATTTCGACAAACCAAACACACCACTCTATTGTCTCTCTGTCTTTGTGAAAGGGCAAAATCGGCATTTCCAAGAAAGAAACGGCTTCTCGTTTTTACACGAGTTTAGAAGTCTTTTTTTTGGGGGGTAAATGCTAGAGTCACATTCGGTTACCTGGAGCTCTATCAAAGTTTATAAGTATTAGACTGTGTGATTTTTTTTATTTTTTTGGTAAAAAAAAGACTGTGTGATTAACTTTTTGATTTTTTGGGGTAAAACTACTTTCTGATTTTTTTTTTACACTCAGAGTCAATTTTTACATATGAAGCACTTTGTTGTGGGTCATGGATAGATTATGGACAATTTTGTCCTTAATGGGTGATACGTGGATGAGTGATGTGTGGACAGGTGATACGTGGACGAACTATACGTGGACAGAGGATAGAGGCACATTGTGCTTATAAGTACCTTTTGTTGTTTTCGAGGAGATTTCTGGACAAGTATACCCTTGAGAAATTAAAACGTGTGGAAGACTTTTGGTTAGGAATAAGTGAATAATTAAATAGGATAACTCAAATGGGTTAGAGTAGTTAGTGTAGTTATTATGTTGTGGACAAAGAGGGATGTGGATATTGTATAGCAGAGAGATGTGGATGGTTGTTCGTAGACCATGTATATGTGAATACAATATTGGAAGAGAAAGATATGAATGTGATGGTTGATGTCTTATGACTTTAAAATATTATATCATCTTATTTAGATCGGTGTGATTGTGGACAAAAAAAATATGGAACAAAATAGAAAACATGTGGATGGCTATTTATAGATCATGAGTGTGTGAATGAAATATTATAGAGCAAAAATCATGGATGGCTGATGTTTTATAACTCTTTATAGATTTTTAGATTTTAATTTTATCTTTTTTAGTTCAATTATTGCATTTAAGCTTCATGAAGAGTTTAATTTGTTAAATTTGCATATACATAGGGGATTAGAGTATAATATAATCAAAAGATATGGGGCAGAAAATAAGAGAAATATGCACTATATAGAAGTTGTGGGGTCAAATTCATAGATATCTAAAAGTTAAGGGACTAAACGTGAAAAAGCACAAAGTTTTGAAACAATGGCTATGTACGAAGAGCTCCAATCGAATCGAGGTGTGAAAACATAACCATTCGATTCGATTCTCTTGATCCAAGCTTCAATCTGTGGTCGCGAAGAGGTCCATCCACGGAGGCACAATAGTAGAGGAGGAACTTGAAGTCTTGAAATTTTACGAGTAGCCCATCTTTTGATGCTTCTTCGAGAGCTTTCATGAACTTTGGATTCATGGAGTTTTCACAGAGTTGTGAACCGCCATGAGTTTCGTCTCCTCCATAAACTTCCTTTACCTCACCAAACTTCCTTTACCAAGAAAAAATCAAATGAGATTCAAACATAGTAAGAGAGAGAGAGAAAGACCAAAGATTAAATTTCTTTTTCAAATTCCTTTGATTTTGTTATAGTATTGAGAGGAACCAAAGAACCAAATATTTTGTTATAGTTTTGAGAAGAATGAAGAGGAAATGGGTAAGATTGAAGTTTATGGAATTGGGAAAGTGTTTATGAAATTCGAAAATCAAGATAGGAGAGAGAATAAACCGTTTTGTAGATTTTTTTCTTTATTTGTTTGGATATGAAGACAGTCACGTTTAGTTACAAAAATATAGACAAGTGTAGTGGTAGCTTAGTTTGAGGGTATAAGAGACAAACTACATAAAAAAAGTGTGTCACATGCAAGATGTGTCTCTATGTGTAAACATAAAGTGAGAATGTGGCCCCACGTGTAATTTTTTCTTAACTTTTTGGCATTTGATTATACATTAAACATGATTTTTCTATTAAGTCACATGCGGTTACCTGAAACGTTTATACTGAAAGTCGCTTTTTGAGTTTCCCATTACACTATAAGTCACGTTATACTCTTAACACACTTTTTCTAACAAAACTCACTTGTACTAAATAATCTAGTTTGTTTGTAATTGACCATTTATTAGTTAAACAAACAGAACAGTTTATTTTATGAGAGATGATACCACAACCATCAATATATATTTCATGATCCAACATCTCAAATTTGACAGAAAAGTGTGACATAACATTTATCTACCACTACAACCTAACCATTAGATCTTTTTTTTTATCAATCTAACATCAACTGTGTTTATTGCATTTTCTACACAAATTCATTCATTTTATTTTTCGATCTTCACTATTGCTTTTATTTTACTCTCTATTTTCTCAGATTTTTGCATATTTTATCTCAATCGTAACATATTCTTCAATTAATCCTAGATGATGGTGGTGTAATAGTAATATAGACAACAACGAAGACACCCTTCACGGCGGCAATGGCAATGGTGACGTAGACGATGGCGAAAATCAAGGTGACGTAGATGATAGTAGAACTATAGAAAAATACTTATGATGGCAGAGACAATGGCAACATCGACATAGAAGACATTGTAGATACAGTAAACGTCACGCGCCTTCCCCGCCTCTATGTGAGGTATTATGCTCTCGTCTCTAATGTCTTTCCTGGTGTCTCTTCCACCGTTATTCGCCGTGTCAACCACCGTTCTTTGACGTCTTATAAGTTTTTGCTACCGTTCTATGGCATTTCATCCACCATTTTTTGTTTTAATTTACATCCTCATGTTCTTCTTTAAATTCTTATGTGCCACCTGTGATAGGAGATAGAGGTGGAGAGAAAGTTAATAAACTCATGTAGATTGTTGATATCTTTCACATTGAAATCAATCTTTATAAATATGATATTTGCTTTGTTTTTTTGGATGATAGATAGCTATAAGCAGTGACAATGAGATGTTGTTGAGGTGTATATAGACCAAAAATATGACTTTTCAAGTTGTAAGGTTCACATTGCTTCTAAGATATATGCAGAGGAAATTGAGGAAGAGTTTAAATCAAGGAATCCCCCGAGGGTGATTCTCGTGTACATGTGGATATCGAACTCCAGTATTCATGTGGACATCGAACTCTCATGTACATGTGGATATTCAATTTTGGTGTACAGGTGGATAGTGTAATCCACTGTAATCATGGTAGCCATTTGATTTTTTTTTTCTACTTTTATGTGTCTTGAGATGAATTGTGTTTTTTTTTATAATATGTATGTGTGTGCATCAAACTCATAATGTACATTTGCACAACTAACTTTATTTTGTTGATGTACTCTTTTTAAGAGTACCTCTATGTGTTTTGAGATGAATTGTGTTTCTATAATATTTCTATGAGTGTATCAAACTCAGTTTCTTTGTCGTTGATGCTTGTCATTGGAATAGGACCATCCACAACGATATGAAACCTGAGAATATGTTAATATTTGATGATATAATGTTAAAGCTTGCAGATTTTAGCCAGATGATTGCAAAGTTTTGCTTTCTGAAACAAGTTTGTTTCTCTTTTTATGTGAGCTATGATACTAATATGTTTGTCACCTTTTTGAGTTTACTTTTTGTATCTATAAATAGAACAACAATGGAATGAAATAAAATCAATACACTCTCTTTAATCGCTGTCACTCTTTTAAAAATTAGAAACACACTCAAAACCCTCTTCTCTCACACACAACTCACTTTCTCTCCATCCACTTCGCTTATTTATTTATATGACTAACCCTTTATAAAGAATATATATATATATATATAATATGTATATATATCACCTTTTATTTACAATAATATCAACCTCACCTTTTATTCACAGCATATATATCATTTTTGATTAATTTTATAATTGACTCAATAGGAATTAGTTATGTTGTCACATTACAGCCTGATGCCTCACCTTAAAATAATATTGTTAAACCGTCCACAAGTTTTTCTTCTGGTTTAAAAAAGAATGAAATGTAAGAAATCTTCAGTTTTCACACTAAGGCATGAGAAGCTATATGTAGCGAAGCTATATCTAGCAAATTCCAAAAAGTAAAATTTCTTAACTTCAATCTACTTTTATAAAAGCATTTATAGTGGAGTTTCTTCACAATAGTCTCTTCCTCATTTAATTATAATATAATAAATTAAAAAAAAACTTAAATGAAAATATAATTGCACCAATTATTAAGTCACACACATATGCAAGGGAATCTCTCATGGTTCAGTCAAAAATTCTTTATAAAGAAACAATACTTATTTTTTTTTATCATCTATATTTTCTCTCTCACTATTTAATTTTTATTATTTTTTTGGTAAGAGATTATGGTGGAAAAACCACCACTCCAAGTATTATAATTATCTGACTCTCTTCTTCTAGTAGATAAAACAATAAAATACCTAAAGATCATGTTGGAGAAACTACTGTAAATAAAATGACAAATTAGTTGTGCCACCCACGCGTCTATTTCTCAAATTCTTGTTCGAATTACTATCATCATCTTTATCTCGCCTCTCAGGCGCTTCTCAGCGTTTTAGGGCCTCTGTCACTCATGCCTCGTCCATCTTTCTCTTTGTCGTGGGTTTGGTCGGTGAATCGGCTCTGCATATGGTCTTGTTAACGACCTCCGCATATGTAGAAGGTTTCGTCGCTGAGCTGAGGGAGCGTAGGTGTTGGTGCTTCTAGTGATTGTATCTTCGCAACCTGTCTTTCCCGGATTGTGTGCCTCCTCTCTTACCCACCGCAAAATTATGTCGGTTTAAATTTCAATTGTTGTTGTTAAATTTGTTGTCTCTGTCAAGGATGTTTTGGGATCTTCTCCACCTAGAGCTCCTAGTCTCGGGACTTCGGCCTCTCCGAAGTAGAGACGATTTATTTTTCTTCTTTATGGGTCAAGCTTAGATGCTTCATATTGAGTGTAGCTTTAGTTAGATGCTTCATATTGAGTTCTTTATTTTATTTATATTTCTAAATATAAATAAAAAAAAAAAAACATTAATAGTTTCGAATTAGATATTTTCAAATAAAATAAAAATGCTATCCTAGAAAATTTCTCATATTATATTTATATAAGTTTTACAATATTTATTTATTATATTAGTTATTAGGATTTTTAAAAATTAATAATTTTTATATTGTTATAAAATATTATTATTTAATTTTATTCTGGATTTTTTTATTTCATTTGTATAGATAAAATCGGATATCCGGGTGAAAATCTAAACTTTTTGGATATTCGAAACACTGAATATCCAAATAGTTATGGATTAAATCAAATTAGATAAAATCAGATATCCGGCTGAAAAATCATGTCCATTTGAATTTCAAGTGTCGTTGTTAAATTTTATTTCTCTGTCAATGATGTTTTGGGATCTGCTCCACCTAGAGCTCCTAGTTCAGGACTTGAGACTCTCTGAATTTGAAGTAGAGAAAATTATTTGTCTTCTTAATGGGTCAAGCTTAGATGCTTCCTATTGAGTGTAGATTTAGTTAGCTCATCATCTCTCCTTTGTGTCAGATTTGGCGTTGCTTGTTGATATGCGTTGCTTGTTGATATGAGTTTTGATTCAACTGATATGGTAGTTACTGTTAGGTAAAATATCTGTAAATTTTGATTTGATTTGTTATTTGTTTCGATTCAAACAAAAAAAATCAGATATTCGTAATTCTATGGAACAAATCAAGTACTATACACTATCCATAAGAAACTTAACGTATATATATATATATATATATATATATATATATATATATATATATATATATATATATTATGGGCAATTCTCTTAGATAACTCATTTTTTAAGTTTTTGTCACAAAGAAATCCCAAAGAAAAAAAGTGACCAAAAAAGATTTAACTGAAGATGCAAATGACCTTTTTACCATTTGTTTTAAATATAAATAAAAAAATTAATAAAAAAAATAAAACATTAATAGTTTTGAATTAAATATTTGCAAATAAAATAAAAATGCTATCCTAGAAACTTTTTCATATTATATTTATATAAGTTTTACAATATTTTTATTTATTATATTAGTTATTAAGATTTTAAAAATTAATAATTTTTATATTGTAATAAAATATTATTATTTTATCTTATTCTGAATTTTTTTTATTTGTATGGATAAAATCATATATTCGGCTGAAAATCTAAACTTTTTGGATATTCGAAACACTAAATATCCAAATAGTTATGGATTAAATCAAATCAGATAAAATCCAAATAACACATGTCACCATTTGCACACAAAACGATATTCTGACCTTGTAAGTTTATGTATATGTATAGGTGTGTATATGTAAATATTGTATTTGATAATATACATAAACTATTTTTTATTTCTCTAAATTTGTGCATAAATTTACGATCTTAACTACATGCTATCATTTGGACTTTTGAACGTCCTACCAGGCCTCTAGATACTCTTTCATAGATGTAAGTTTCATTAAACTATATATTGGTTTTTTAACCTTAGTTATCATGGATTCTTTTAGTTATTATTCCTTTTGTTTCAATATAGATAGTATTTAAATTTTTTGTAAGTTGATTAAAATTAAAAAAATATGCAATTTATTTTAGTTACATAAATATAGTATCAAATAAAATTAGTTTACCTAATAAAATGCAGTATTCATAATTGATTATAAATTTCAAATCACATTGGATTTTATTTAAAATAATCAAAACATCAGTTATTTTGCAACAAAACTACTTTTCTTAACATCAAATAAATTGAAACAGAAAAAATCTACATAATGTTTCTATTGACAAATATGCACGTCTAGTTAAACATATCAAACTAAAAAATAAGATTGAAATTGTGAAAATATATATTTTCCTTTATGTTAAAAAAAGTCACACACAAATTGATTTTTTTTATTTTCAAATATTATTAATTAATTGTTAATAATTTGTTTTAAAAAAATATTAATTTAAATGATTTGAATTTTCATCATTATGAAAAAAACTTCGCAATAATGGAAAAATATTTAACATGAGAAAATGATACATTTATAATCAATAATATATTTTGTAAGAAATGAATGAAATTGTGAAATTAGTAGAGACGGACAATCTAACTAAATAAATATATATAAAAAAACTTATTAAAGCCATGAACTAACAATAGTTAAGTCAAACACAAGAACTGCTAATAAGTAGTCACACCATTATCCAGAAGAGAGAACTCAATCGGATACTAAACTGGGCTATGATGTAAACTAAGGGCTGGATCTAAAATTTTGGGGCCTTAAACATTTTTTAAGAAAAACATTTTGGGGCCTTAAAATTTTGTAAAAAAAATTTCCATAAAAGTTGTGGGTAAAATGTCAATATATCACTGGACTCCGACCCTGTGTAAACTATGCTATAGGTTATCGGTTATTGAATCAACCGTAGTTGAACCGTTGGCCAATAAACTACCAAATTATATATATAATTATATATATTAACTATTAAAGAGCACATGATCAAATTATATTCACATTTTATTTATTCTTATAAACTAAATAACTAAAACTAAATAAAACTGTTACAAAATTAAATTTTAAATTAGAAGAAATAAAAAATACTTATAATTATGGGTGTTTTACAAAAGTGACTCAAAATTTGAAGTTAAATGCAAAACTAACCCATTATTTTTTTTGGAACTTTCATTTGCCTTATTCAACCTAGATGTTCGAGTTATTCACGAAAATACTATTTTTTTTAAATGAGTGTTTTACTCTATCATTCTCATCTTCATCAAATATTTACAATATTGCAATTGTCATCAATACACCAACCACCATGAACAACTAATTTGAATCTCTTAATGCAAAAAATTGTTTCTTTCTTTCTTTCTTTCTTATTTGTTATTAACACAAACCACATCTCTTTCACTTTCTATCAAAATTCATTCAAAAAATTCAAGATTTTGATTTAAAACTTTGTAAGGTTCATAGAGACATTGCAACTCATGATTCTTGGTCATTAATGAGTTGGTAGCATTTTTGGTGAAGTTATGTGAGTTTAGAGAACCTAAACAAATCATCTCACACGTTCAATATATAAAATTGATTTTTTTCCAGATTTTTTCGTGAAGACTTCTCCTACGAGAAGACTTATGGTCAATGCATAGGTTAGTTTTACAATTGACATTTTCTGTGTTTTAATAGAAGACTTCTAGGGAAGTCTTCTACCTTTCCTTTGTTAACAAAAAAAAAACAGGGAGAACTGAGAAGACTTCCCTAGAAGTATTCTCGGATAAACAAGTTAATTTTGCAATTGACCAAAATTTATCAGAAATTTGACTTTTTATAGATGGGAAGTCTTCTTTACTATTTAACGAAGTCTTCTCACTGTCACAAGAAGTATGCGTGGGTTTGATATATTGTGTTTTTGACACATTGACATATGTTTTCTAAAGTGTTTTCAGATCTTTATCGAGTCAATTTAGTCTTTTTTGAGTCATTAGAGGTCTGGAGTAGGACAAATTGCTAAAGGGGAGACACATGAAGAAGAGTATGAAATTTGGAGATTTTCTGCCGTGGAGCACCCAAACGGAGCAACCACCTGCTTGCTCCCGAAAATATGGAAACTTCTAATATTTTGGAATTTGCACTAATCATCCCAATTTTATCTTCTGCAACCGCTAGAGACTTGCAATATATATTTTCTGATTTCTATTATTTTTCTAAGCTACTTTTACACAAGAAACCAGACCTGAGAGATTTGTAATTGGAGATTTGCTACCTTAGAAGGGAGAAGGCCATCTCTCTCGATTTAGAGAAGAACCTTTGAACCCTATTTCTCTTTTTTTGCAGCAGTATTTCATGTCTTCTCCTATTATGATCTCTGTGTTTTTTTGTTCCATGGCTGAGTAGTTGGCTTGCTTAGTCTAGGGTGTTAGGGTGTTAGATTTGTGAGCTTGATATAAATAAGTTATAAATCGATTGTTTTCATTCATAGCTGTTCTTATTGCTTGCATTAATCTAATCACTTAGTGCATGAACTTAGGCTTAATCTATTTATTAACTGTGTAATAGGTTGCTAGACATAGCAAGAATGAGCATTACATCTCTAACCAACGAGAGTAGATGTTATGGTGTATTGTGAACATATCGGACTCGATCTCTAATGCTCGTGGTCGCACTTCAGCCCAAACGAGAGTTTAGGACTACTGGGGTCGATCCACAAAGGGAGCAGCACCACGAGAGTGGACTGTTCTACCTTGAGTGATCCGAGTTCTAGACTTACGCTAAACTGCACTTGAATAATTGTTTGGCTCACAAGTGTTTACACCCGATCAAACCACCCTAGACTAGCATCTTTATAACCTGAAATCAATCCACCTTACTCTTTGTTCCTTAGTCTTTGCGAATTTTGAGTTTAGAAAACTAGATTTTCTTAGCTTGATGTTAAACCCATAAAAATAAAGTGTAACCATTGGTCTCTGTGAATTCGATCGTAAAGTGCTACATCGTATACCATTCGATTGTGGTAGTTGTTGGGGGTCAAAAACGGTATTCTCGAAATCATCATCTAAAAATTGTGTTTCTATACGAATGCAGTCTCGAAATCGACTTAACAAAAGTCTTCGGGCCTAAATTCGAAAGAAAGGAACACAGATCGACCAACTCGCCCGTACGGCGAGTTAGAAAAGGCCAATTTGCCATACGAGCGTGTTGGACGGCACAGATCGACCAACTCGCCCGTACGGCGGACGGAACGGACCAACCAACTCGCCCGTACGGCGAGTTGGATGGCATGGCACAATCAATTCGCCCGTACAAAGAGTTGGACAAGGCCAAATCACCGTATGGGTGAGTTGGTAGGCACGACACGACCAACTCGCCCGTATGGCGAGTTGGACAAGCGCAACTCGCCAAACGGGCGAGTTAGATGGCAAGACCAGTCCCACCCGCTCATTCGGCAAGTCGGATCAAATCAATCCAGTTTCACGTCGCCCTCGTTAAAATCCCTCTTTAGATACTTGATCGAACTTATCTTTGTTCTGTCTCGATCGGGATTGACATTGGAACTTTACCGAAAGAACTTGTTTTCTCGAGAAAGGATTGGGTCGGTCGTAAGACACGATAACAATTAACTAAACACCTAGAGTCACACGCCCCATACGAAAGATCCATACTCTCGAACGACGTCATCTTAGCAATGTTATTTCGATAAAATCGTAGAAACGTCTAAGTTAGAAAATGTCCCGACGAGGTCTAAAGCTCGGCTAAAGGCCCACTAGCAATTTTATCCAAAATCAAGCCCAAAATTTGTGACGGTTTATCTTTTATTTTGCAGGAAAGGCTAAATGTTAAGATCGAAGGATAAATGTTAAGTTTCCAAAGATAATCATGAAGACCGAGGAAAAAAAGGAATATTTTCGCGAAGCAATAAATTCGACCAAGGGCAGAAGGGGAAAGAGCAAGCCGCCTCTAGAGGAGTATATAAGGACTTCAAGGGTGATGATGCAGAGGACACACGAAAATCTCCACTCAGAGCAAATATTGCTTAGAAATTAGAGTATTTAGGCAACTTTTTTTTTTTTGTTATTCGAGCTATGACTCAACTAGGGTTTTGCAGTCTTAGGTTATTAGAACTAGGGATCTCGCCGACAGCTCTCATAGCCTAGGCTCATATCCTGTTATAAACGCTCATACGCAAATTCAAAATAAGACATTTATTTGCTCTCTTTTCGATTCTTACTTTGTTTTCAATATCTACTTCGTATTCTGATTGATTGGCGTGTGGTTTAACAGATATTCGGGACCTCTGGGAAACTAGGATTTACCCTGTGTTCCTAATTCAACGGAAATCGACAGTGCAAATTTCGGTTCCTACAGTAGTGTGCACATTAGGTTAATTGGTGTGCGTATACACGTAATATCAATTTGGCGCCGTTGCCGGGGATCAGCTTTTTTACCTTTATTTTTGGGCAAAATATTTAGTCTAAGACTTCTAACTTGCTTAACCTTTTTGCTTGCAGCTGACGTTCCAGGTGTATGTCCAGTAGAAACACTCGAAGCAACACCTCAAGTCCGTTAGTTAAGCTTACAAACCGAGAGCTCGCAAGGTTAGAAAGAACCAACTGACAACAAAAAACCTCGACCAACGCCACAATGGGCGATTATGGCAATAAAGAGTATCTCGCTGCTACAATGCAACAGATGCAACATCAGATGCATCAAACCTTCTAAGCGCAGCAGCAGGCTGCTCAACAAGCGGCTCTAATCGGTGAGAGAAACTTACCGCGTAAATTCCCGAATACACGCTCTGCCATTGCTCCACCGCCATGTAATAGCCTAGACTTTGAGATCAAGCCTGGTATGATCAACCTGGTGTAGAGAAAAATATTTCATGGGTTACCAGCTGAGATACCAATGGTGCACGTTGAAACTTTCGAAAAAATTTGCGCCATGACTTGCTCCAATGGAGTGTCGCCTGATTTTGTCAAATGCATGATGTTCCCGTTCAATCTAGCTGATAAAGCTTCAAAATGGCTGAAGTCACTTCCTACTGGCTCTCTCACTACATGGGAACAAGCCAAAGCAGCCTTCTTGAGCCACTTCTACACGAAGGCAAAAACATCTACTCTCAGGAACAAGATCTCCTCTTTCAAGCAACATGCTAATGAACCATTTAATGAAGCACGGGAGCGGTTCAATGACACCCTCAGGGAGTGTCCTCATCACGGATTTGATAATGATCACATTCTGGGAATATTCTATGATGGTGTGGACTGTGAGTTCTGCAATGCTCTAAACTCTGTGAGCAAGGGAGATTTCATGACTCAAACTATTGATGGAGCATTCGAGCTGATAGAGAACATGACTGCTAACTCAGCGAAAAAGAACCCTGAGACTGATCGCTCCAAAGTCAGTAGCATTAATACCTAGTGGAAGGATGAGCTAACCGCCAAGGTCGACATGCTCCTCAAAAGTAAATCAGGGCAAGTCTTGTTCATGGAGGAAGCTTCACCCGAGAAAACAGCCAATGATCTAGCCGCAGACAGTGAAAATAAAGGAGATGATCACCATGAAATTCTCTACATCAAAGGTCAAGGGTGTATTCAGAACCAGAACTACTACCAGAACCCCAACTACAAGAACAACTCTAGCATGCTCTCTTATCGGAACAACAATGTAGATAATCTTGCGGATCATGGACAGAGCAACCAAGCACAAGGTGCTAATCAGCAAAGAGTTTTTCCCCATAATTTCCAAGGTAAAACCTTCATCTTCAGTCAAGCTCAGAACCGTTTCCAAAATCAGAACCATAACTAGCAAAACACGCAGAGTAATCATCAAGCTGCTCCAGCTTCCGAGAGTGGTCCACAAGATGAGCTGAAAGGTATGGGTATGATGATGCAACAACTGTTGCAAGGTCAGCAGATTCATGGAAAGGAGTTGAATCAAGTCACCGCGGACATCAACACTAGGATGGACAACATGTTCAATAAGCTAAACTCCAAGTACGATGCTGTTGCGACTCACATAAGAAAGATGGACTTTCAAATTGCTCAAATAAATAAGAGTCTCAAGAGGCAGCAAGGGATGCTCCCTGGAAAAACAAATAAAAATCCAAGGGCATAGCACTCTAATACAATAGACCAGCTATTTGTTAAGACTGCTTTAGGTGCAGAAGAAAGAACAGAGCACCCTTCTCCTAGCGAACCTGCTGAGACTCCACCAGCTCGAGTCTATGTTCCTATGTTTCCCTATCCAATTCCACCTAAGGATCTAATGGATTCCATTAGTGCAGAGCAGCTGGCTGGATTTAGGAAGATGGTGAGAAGGCTTCCTAAAAAAATCTCATTTGAACATGCTTGGGAGATTCATCCATTGCTTATGTTCTTCAAAAACTGTAGAGAGACTCCATAGGAAATTGAGACACTCTTTATCGAAGCATTGAGACTAGAACCCAAGATATTTCCTAAGCTTGATGATCCTGGAAAGTTTGTTTTCCCATGTTCCATCGCAGGAGTTGAATTCAAGGAAGCTCTTTGTGACTCTGGGTCTAGTGTGAATCTTGTCTTAAAGGTGATTGTAGAAAAGCTGGTTAATGTTGATGTTGAGCGTTCTCAGATGACTCTTGCTTTTGCAAACTCTTCCAGAGCAGTCCCTTATTGTACCATTCGCAACATTCCTGTCAAATTTGGGGTTTGTATTATGCATACTGAATTTCAGGTTGTTGAGATGAGCAACGACTATGAGATGCCTTTGATCCTTGGAAGACCATTTATGGCAACAGTGGGAGCAATCATCGATATGCCTAATAAGAGAGTCTCCTTCTGCAACATCAACAAGAGAGTTTTCTACAAGGCTATCCCCACGATATTCTCAACATTGCACGCCTCTTGCATCTCATTGGTTAGTGGAGAGATGCAGAATGTTGAAGAAGCTTAGTGATAAGGTTGAGAGCAAGCTGGTCTTGGATGCAGATCCTCACACTGATACCAAGAAACTCAGTGGGTATGCAAATGTGAAATAAAAGGTTAAAAATAAAAGAGTCAAGGGTGATCCTACAATTACTTTGATACCTCGCATGTGCGATGAGAACTCCATTGAGTATGAGGTAAAGTGTGAAGGTACCTCTAAACCATTCTCTAAAATCATAGCAATTCTCACACATGAGCTGAAAGAGAAAGGGGAAATTGCTGTTAAAGGGTTGTTGAGTAGAGTTTTGAAGTTGAACATGTGAAGATTGCTTTGGAACAAGCGCTCAACCTCGACCTGACTGAACCTATCACCAAGTCAAGCTAATGACTTAAACCAAGAGCTTGAGCGTGATGGGAGGCAACCCACTGGTAAGTATAAATATCATTAATATTTTCTTTTTACTTATTTTTTGTTTTAGTTTATTGAGTCTCAGGTCAAAATCAGAAAAACTCGAGACACTTAAAAAATTTAGGTTTCAGAAATGGAGCACCCATCCCTCCAAGAGGAGCGGCTGCTCCAAGCGGAGATCTTACGATAGAGCACCCAATATTTTCCGGAGCATCCACTCCACGCAGGTAAGTATCTCGACCAAAAAAATAAATCATATTCTTGTTTAAACCTTCTCTCTTATTTAGTTTCACACCAGGGATGGTGTGAAGTAAGTTTGGGGGAGGGCCTTTGTCGTTTACTAACTCGTTTCTTTCTTTTGTTTTTATTTTGATTCAGTTTGAGTCAGATTTTAGGATCAAGTCCGTTAAAACGTTCTGGGAATTAGGACCTTATTTTGTGTTGATCACTAACCACCTCGTGCTTTTGTTATCTTATTCAGTGACCTTAGCAATAGCGAAAGACACACATATGGACCTAGAACACCCCGATATTATCTCATTTTGTCGAGGTTACACTGGAAAGACTTAGCTCCATTTAATTGGAACTTAATCATGACTGAAATTCTTCTTGTTATAGGCATTAGATCAAGGAAACAAGAACACACTCATGAAATCTTATTCTTTCTATCCATCTTGTTGATCCTAAGTGGCTAGCTCATTTTTAGCCAGTTCCCACTTTAAACCCTTGAACCATCGTTCCACCCTCATGCATTTTGTTTTGAAGTGTCATATGTGCAAATATGTGCAAAAGGGATGGAGAGTAAAGGATCGACACAAACCCTCACTCGTTTTTATTACAACATAAATTACATAACAAGGGTGAGAGTGATCCGAAAGGGAGAGAGAAACCGATAGGGTGGTCCAGACAAAAGAACGTAGGAGTAAAAGAAAGGATGAAATAAGAACATCCAGAGGCACACATTATGTAATTACCTCATTCTCGTATATATAAAAAAAAGGTAGTTTCAGTTTTAAATTGCATAGTCTAGAAGATGATGAGAGGGAGGAGAAAAAAAAACAGTGTCTCTGGTTGGTTAAACCAATGGGTGATGAATCAGGAGTATACAGAGCGAACAAGGGTGATCTGGGAATTGGAGTGACCTCTCTAAAAGAAGCATGAAAGAGGAGCGACTGCTCCGAGAAAGAAAACGAGTGGGGACTTGTGGAGATCAATGAATCCATCCTCTCTTGCAATTTTGCGCAATATCATGCATCCTCTACACAAATGGTAACTCCTAAACACTATTAGCTCCACCTAAACACTTAAATATAGCATGTTTCACACCTAGAACAACTTACCTTGACTAATGTTTGTGATGAGAAGCTCACGCCACTCTTAAATGAATGTAAGGAGTTTTTCTGGAAAGTGTGACTTTTGCAGGTTTGAGATATAGAGTATGGAGTCTTGAACATCAGTCAGTGGGGTTTTGGTAAAGGTGTGTTGTCCTAGCTTATTTGCTTGTATGGTTCAAAGATTTGTGGTTAAAGTATAGTTATAGAGAATAAGAGAGTTTCGACACTTTCAAACCTTTCTCCATGTGCTTGATACTTGACATTGTTTGAGGACAAACGAGGATCCAAGTTTGGGAGAATTGATATATTGTGTTTTTGACACATTGACATATGTTTTCTAAAGTGTTTTCAGATCTTTATCGAGTCAATTTAGTCTTTTTTGAGTCATTACAGGTCTGGAGTAGGGCAGATTACTAAAGGGGAGACACATGAAGAAGAAAATTAAATTTGGAGGTTTTCTGCCGCGGAGCACCCAAACGGAACAACCACCTGCTTGCTCCCGAAAAATATGGAAACTTCTAATATTTCAGGATTTTCCCTAATCATCCCTATTTTATCTCTTGTAGCCGCGAGAGACCTGCAATATATATTTTCTAATTTCTATTATTTTCTAAGCTACTGTTACACAAGAAACCAGACCTCAGAGATTTGTACTTGGAGATTTGCTACCTAAGAAGGGAGAAGGCCATCTCTCTCGATTTGGAGAAGAACCTCCTAAAACCTATTTCTCGTTTATTGCAGCAGTAGTCCATGTCCTCTCTTATTATAATCTTTGTGTTTTCTTTTTCCATGGCTAAGTAGTCGGTTTGATTAGTCTAGGGTGTTAGAGTGTTAGATTTTTGAGCTTGACATAAATAAGCTATAAATCGATTGTCTTCATTCATATTTTTTCTTATTGCTTGCATTAATCTGATCACTTAGTGCATGAGCTTATGCTTAATCTATTTATTAACCGTGTAATATGTTGCTATACATAGCAAGAATGAGCATTACATCTCTAACCAACGAGAGTAGATGTTATGGTGTATTGTGAACATATCGGACTCGATCTCTAATGCTCGTGGACGCAATCAGCCCAAACGAGAGTTTAGGACTACTGGGGTCGATACACAAAGGGAGCAGCACCACGAGAGTGGACTGTTCTACCTTGAGTGATTTGAGTTCTATACTTACGCTAAACTGCACTTGAATAATTGTTTGGCTCACAAGTGTTTACACCCGATCAAATCACCCTAGGCTAGCATCTTTATAACCTGAAATCAAACCACCTTACTCTATGTTCCTTAATCTATGCGAATTTTCAGTTTAGAAAACTATATTGTCTTAACTTGATGTTGAACCCATAAAAATAAAGTGTAACCATTGGTCTCTGTGGATTCGATCCTAAAGTGCTACATCGACATACCATTCGATGTGGTAGTGTGCACATTAGGTTAATTGGTGTGCGTATACACGTAATATCAGGGCTACTTTTGCAATTGACAATTAATACTAAAAATGTTATTACAAGAAGACTTCTTGAGAAGACTTCTCTCGAAAAGTCAAATATAGTAAATTACAAAAGTAAACAAGGATGACTTTTTACGACAGTGAGAAGACTTCATGTGAATGTAAGAAGACTTTTAAAGAAGTATTCTATAAAAAGTCAAATTTTTTGACAAACTTTGGTCAACTGCAAAACTAATTTTTTTATCGTAGAAGAATTCTCTAGAAGTCTTCTATGAGATTTTTGAAAAAAAATCAAAATCAAAAGTAAGCCAATATTTGTAAAGGAAGACTTCTCAAGATATCTTATGTAGAGTAGACTTCTTAAGAAGTCTTACGTCAATCTTTATTAAACTTCAATTTTCTCAAAAAGTACAATGAATTGTGTTTTTTTTTCTTGTTAATTCATGTGTATTAGTCAATATTGGGGATCTTGAGTGAAATTCATAACTTAATTGGTGATAATTATGAGGTTACAAACATTCATGTTTATTAATGTTTCTAGCTAAACTGAGAAGACTTACATGGAAGTCTTCCGTGAGAAGACTTATAGGAAAGTCTTTCGTGAGAAGACTTACAGGAAAGTCTTCCGTGAGAACACTTAAAGGAAAGTCTTCCGTGAGAAGACTTACGTGGAAGTCTTCCGTGAGAAGACTTACGTGGAAGTCTTCCGTGAGAAGACTTACATGGAAGTCTTCTACTTTCGTTTTTTTTTTTAATTTGTTAAGTAACTTCAATATATATTTTCTAAATTTTAAAAGTGTCAAGTAAATTCAAAAATATCAAGTCATGTGGTTTAATGTGTCTTCTTATATCTTAAGATGTAATTTTTCACTTAACTTTTTCTAGTGAGACTTATGTATTGTTTGATCTTTGGTGAATATGACTAAGTTTTCTTGAGAAGTCTTTTCTCTTAGTTTGTAGTAAATTTGACTAAATTTGTATGTTGTTTTGGATAGTATTGTTAAAATATTTTTTGTTATGAAGTTTCAATAATGTCAAGCACTTTTGAAAAATAATATTGTAGACATCAACATATTTACTAATTATTTTCATTAACATTTTTTCAAATTTACAAAATAATTCATAATTAAAAGAGTACACATAATAATCATTTAACATACCATAAACAAAAGAATTACAAAATAATCATTGACATCTTCATGGGAGAATTCTCGAAGACTTCTTGAAGACTTGTGGAAGACTTTTGGAAGACTTCCGGAAGACTTCGCATTAGGCGGAAAGTCTTCTAGGAAGACTTCCGAAAGACTTCGCATTAGGCGGAAAGTCTTCTAGGAAGTTTTCTAGAAGTCTTCCAGGAGTCTTCCGATGTCTTTCAGGAGTCTACTAAAGTCTTCTAAAAGTCTTCCGAAGTCTTTCTAAGTATTCTCTTCTTCTCCTTCATAGCAGAAAGAGAAGATCAGATTATTAACCAAAGAACACTATTAAAAACAAAAGAGGAATCAGAAAGATCAAACCTTTAAATTTGTTAATGCCTCTAGAGGTTTCACCTACATAAAATGTTGTGTTATCTTCTTCTCCTTCATAGCAAAAAGAAAAGGCTAGACATTTAACCATTGAACACTATCACAAACACAAGTTTTTAGAATCTAACATATAAAACACACCAAAAATACATATTCAAAATTTATAAATCTACCTTTAAAGGAGTAAAAGATGAGAACCATGTAATTAAAAATCTGCAAAAACAAGATAAATTAGTGAGAATGCATAAGAGAAAAATGAGAAATGAATATAAAGTTAGGTGTTTTGAAGTCTAAAGAGATTAGAGAGAGGTTGGAGAGTTTTAGAGTGAGAAACATTACATTTTTGTTGCAGCCATTTGAGAGGAAGAAAACGAATGTGTAAATTTTCTTTATATATGGAGACAAAAATCTCAATTAGGTTAAATATTTTTGATATAGAAGATTTCCCGAGAATTCTTCTAAGAGAAGACTTCCCAAATTATGAAGTCTTCCAAAATCCTATAATCTAATACATGAGAAGACTTCTGGAAGACTTCCGAAATACTTCGCATTAGATGGAAAACTTAAATTCTACTAAAATTTAAGTATAAAGTCTTCCAGAAAGTCTTCTAGTGCATTATGAAATCTTTTGAAAGTCTTATGGAAGTATTCCAAAACCCTATAATCAAATAACTAACTAAACATCAAAAAAAAACTTCATTAAACTAAAAATCAACTTATAATGCGATTAATATATATATATATATATAAAGTAAAAACATATAGGTAAAAAAATTAAGATTCAAAAATCGAACCCTAAAAATACAAACAATATTACAACATATGTTACCATAACCTAAACCAAAAATTATCATGACTCAATCTACATTCACTCATCTATGTTTAAAATAATTCAATTTTAGTATTTTTAAATCCACATCATTTATTAATGTTTATAGTTACATGATTTCAATTTTTTCTTCATCTAAATATTTTTTATAAAAAATTTAAATTATTTTTAAGATTAAGTGTACGAGAAGAGTTAAAGGGAAGTTTTCTAAGGGAGTTATCTCATGCGAAAAAGTTATAATGGTAAAACTGAATATAGTTTTTTATTTGCTCATAAAAAGTTTGTTGTATTTTCAATAGTCTTTTAAATTACTTTTGCATTTGATTGAATTTGACGTACACTTTTGCATTTGAAATCAAATTTTGAGTTATTTTAGCAATTTCCCCTATAACTATCAATAACAAAAATAAACTAATATTGAATCATATCATTCAATCTTGATTTTTATCACCATTTTTTAGATGGTAAATTTTCATAAAATTTAAAAAGCCATAAATAAAATAGTATAGTTTTAGCATTATTATACTTAGATAAAAATCATAAAGTTTAATCACTTTATAAATATCATCAAAATTTTATGGTTTTTATCATATTAACTAATGTTGAGTCGCATGTTGATAGCAAATTCTTCTGGATTTTTTATTTAATTTGAACTAAATTATATATAGGTTACCAGATTTGTCGGTTTAATCGTGGGTGGGTCGTGATTGGAAACATAATCAATAATGGTATTTGGATAATTTATTTAGTACATACGAATTTTCTATTAACAACTATTCCGAATTTTTTTATTGAAAAAAGGAATGACTCAATAGCCGGAATGATAAATAGCCTAGTTCTCTGGTGTTGGTTTGGTAGAGGCATACGCACAACACACACACGCACATACTCGGGAATCAAGAGAAAAAAAAACTATCAAAAGATGAAACGAAAGAGATGTGAGATGGAAGAGGCAACGAAGAAAAAGAAGATGTCAGAGATTGAATCCGCCATTGAAGAACTCTCTCTTCTTTCTATAGCCAAGACCACAATAGTTAGCACCGAAACAGAAGCTACCAACATCATCAATCTACCATTAAAGCCTCTCCTCTCGTTTTGCAAATTAATCATCCAAGTTCTTGGTATACTTTCAAAATATATTACTATTTGTTATGCAGTTTTTGTTTCTATAATTCTTTTCAATATCTTTTAGGTAAATATATTGTTAAAAATATGTTCTTTAGAATCTAGCTCACTGTACTGAAGCTTTGTTGATTGATTGCAGATAAGATTGGCCCGACAATGGCTGTTCTTCGACAAGACATTGATCAAAATATTCAAGTAATTAATTTTGTCTTTTTATAAAATACTCCTAATATATATATATATATATATATAACACCATCATTTTCAATGCTCGTAATCAGATTGATTTTTTCAGCTTGGTATTATTTTTTCTTGTTTTAAAAAAAATTATGCAGTAGATAGTTAAAAAATAAAATTCAACGAGTAATTAATTAGCTAGCATGATTACAAAATGATATTTCAAGTTGAAGGCCCAAAACCTTTCATCTCTTTGGACACATGGAACATCTTTACGTTGCTTTCAGGGTCATTTTGGTCATATCGTCTTTTTCTAAAATGAATGGACTCGTTTCTTCCTCCATCCTCGTTTTTATAGTATTATTGATTTATCAAATTATTTAAACCTATTATGTCTATTCAATTGGTGCAGAGATTAGAGGAGATGTGGGAGTCTAATCCTATTGTGTACTCAAATTTGGTTGAGATAATGAGAAAAGAAGCCAATGAAGGATCCTCTAAGAAGCCAAATAGCTGTAGTAGAGCTGCTCTTTGGCTAACCAGGTACGCATCATTTTTGCTGCATTTAAAATATAATCCAAACCGGTTTGGTTAGGACCATATGGAATTATGAACCAACAATTTTTTTTTTTCAAAATATCACAGAGCGATGGACTTTACGTTGGCACTATTGCAACGGCTGGTCAAAGACATGTCACAAAACATGGAACAAGCGGTAGAAGAAAGTTATAATTTGACTTTAAAACCATGGCATGGATGGATCTCTTGTGCTGCTTTCAAGGTATTATTATGTGTTAATGCTATGATTATAAATCGAGTAGAAAAACAAATTATAAAACCCAAACACAATTTTTAACAATTAAACAATTATCCGGAATGTGTTTGTGTTTTTATCTTAAGGTGGCTCTTAAGCTGGTACCGAACAACAAAACATTCATTAATGTGCTTGCGGGTAAAGACGAGAGTTCCCAAATGGTTGAAGATGATATAAGAAGTTTAATTTCTTTGCTTGTTCCACTTCTAAGCCAACTCCATTCTATTTTGGTAAGCTTTTTTTTTTTCGAAAAAGAGATAGTTACTATAAAATAATAAAATGCGATAAGTTTTGTGTATATTTCTTTGTGATTAGTTTTGATTTTTCTGGCTGCGGTAGGAATTATACGAAGTACGCAAACTAAAGTCAACGTGAGAAAGAGAACCGAAGATGACTTAAGGGTATAGTTGATTGTAACACAAATTCTAACTTGTAACATCACTTTTCTGATGAATTCGATCGATTGTTCTTCGAATGAGTTATTTATCTAACTGCTTTATCACGCATGCAATGATGTTTTTTTGGTACAAGAGTTTGTTTGTTATTTTACTCAAGTACATGAATTTCTTTGGAACATACATACATATATGATGTATAGTTATATATATATGCTCATGCATGCACAAAATCTGTTTCCTACACAATTTATCAGATTACTTGGTTTAATCTGGTTTAGTTTAATTAATTATATTTGGTTATTGGTTTCTGGCTTACATGATTAGACCGGTTCACTCCTGTATATATAGAAAAATATGTTCTTTAATGTGAAATAAGAAAACAGCTAATATGGTACTAGAGCAAGCCTTTTGCTCGTTACTCTGATTCACTTCCGCAAAGCGATTTCAACTTGTTAATGACATTGATTCAACATTTAATCACATTAGTGAGCTCGATTATCAACTCGACGAGCTTAGATTCAATTGAAAATGGTGAAACGAGGCGGCAAGGCGAAAGCTCAAAGCTCTACACCAGACAATGGTGATTATGTAACTCGCAATCGATCGGTTATTCATATCCTCGATGAACATGAAGATTTCATAGTGTTGAGATTATTAGCTTAGGTTACTTAGGATTCAAGTTAGTTTGATCTAGGTATAGTGCTCAAGATAAAGACACAACCGAATTAACGAGTTCCCGGCCCTCGGCACGATACGTCTCGTGGGAGAACTCCTGCTCCCAAAATCCACTAGATCAAAGAGATCCTAGACACACCACAAACCAGTGTGCTAGATAGATGTTTACAAAGAACCAAATATTCCTAACTAGAGGAAACCAACAAACCTCTAAGATACAATAGACTTAAGCCTAAGTGACTGATCTTGTGTTGTTGCCTCTTGTTGTCCACCTGATTAATCTGATTCTGTTGCTGTAAACCTTAGCTTCCTTATGCTTGCATAAAACCTAATCCATCATACTTAACATATATATATGTGTCGTATGTGATCAGGTACAAGGAGAGCTGGAGTGGGCCTGTGCTGATTGTGGCCCAGAGAAGTTTGCTGAAGCCCAAACCTTCACAAATCTCCACCGGTTTGGACTGAAGCCCATAAGCCCATCGGTCCACCCCCTCAGCCGACAAGCTCTTTCTCCTCTCTCTTGTTCCGAAGCTGAAAAGATCAGTCTCGATCTTTCACTCTCTCTCTAGTCTCTCTCTCTCTCGTATCTCCTTCTCGAAGAACCTGCGCCTCCGAGATCGATCGAAGCTCCTCCTTGCTTCTCGTCGAGAGATACCGAGTTGCTCCACCACATCTACGTCCTCTCGTGTGACCCTGTGTAGCTCTGTGTCGCCTCATCTTCCCAGGTACCTCTTCTCCCTCTAGATCTTGAGGAAATATGATCATCTGTGAGAAGTTTTAAGCGATCTTACTTGAGCTTGAGCTAACTCTCCATTTTTCTCTTTGCATGTCGTCTCGTCGGTTCGTATTTCAGTCACCGACCTTGAGATTCCGTCATGCCTTGAGCTCGTTCCCGAGTTTCATCATCACGCTCCACCTCTTTCGTGAATCAGGTAAGGATCTTTCTCATCCGAACCTTTACTTTATGTGCTTGCTTCGCCGATCTGACTTCTCATAATAATTTTTTTTTTATGAGTTAACAGATCCGCAACCTTGTGCACATATGTTATAACATCCTTCAGGTAGCTCTTAAAGAAATCTCCTTTCAGTATCACGATGTACTCGAGTTTATCATTGATACTTTTTTCTTTCACTGTCTGTAGGCGTTTGTTGTCTCTGAGATGTCCTCGTGACTGAGTTCGATCCCTTTCGGACCTTGTTGTGACTTATTTAATCACCATAAGTCCCTGGCTGCTTCAAACCCCATGACTGTCTGATGCTTATTCAACCTCCACCTCAGTCGAGCACTCTACTCGACTCTCATCCTTCTCCAGGTGATCCCTTCTGGGTTCTGGTCTGTCATGGTGTCTCGTGTCCCTTTTTGATTCCCTTTTTCATAATTACTAACTCACTCGTGGTTTGTACTATGCGAGGTGGAATCATGACGTTGAGATCACCTGGAGCCGTCTCTTTCTACTTAGTGAATATTCAAAAGCTCACAGCAAAGCTGGAACTTCTGACCAGGTACCGTCTTTGTTAGGAAATCTGCAGGGTTAGCATTAGTATGTATCTTACATAGAACAATGTCGCCTGCTTCCACTAGATCCCGAATGAAGTTGAACTTGGTAGCTATATGCTTAGTCTTCTCGTGATTTACTGGATTTCTTGCTAGGGCTAGTGCACTTTGTGAATCACAGTGTAGTTTAATACCCTGTTGTTTGAATCCTAACTCTGAGCATATTTCTTTTAGCCACATTGCTTCTTTAGCTGCTTCATTCATAGCCATGTACTCTGCTTCTGTTGTAGATAGAGCTGTTACTGATTGTAGACAAGATTTCCATGAAATAGTATTGCCTCCAAATTTGAAAACATAACATGTGACTGAATGACTTCTATCTCTGTCTGTTGCATAGTCTGAGTCTGAAAAACCTTCCACACACATTGTAGAATACTTCTTGAATGTTAAGTTAGACTCCATCGCTCCCTTTAAGTATCTTAGAATCCACTGAACTGCTTTCCAGTGTTCTCTCCCTGGTTTACTCATGAAGCGACACACATAACCTACTGCAAATCCTAGGTCAGGTCTAGAGCCAACCATAGCATACATTAGGCTTCCCACTGCGCTGGCATACGGAATCCTTTCCATATGTGTTGCCTCCTCTTTTACCTCGTCGTCGATTAGGCTTCTGAGTTTAAAATGTGATGATGTAGGCGTTATCACAGTCTTTGTGTCCATCATTCCAAAGGTTTTTAAAACTTTCTCAATATATTTTCCTTGAGATAGGATCAATGTCCCCTTTTCTCTGTCTCGTATGATATCCATACCCAAAATCCTTGAAGCCTTTCCCATATCTTTCATTTCGAATTCAGCACTCAATCTTTCCTTGAGATCTTTTATGACTTTCTTATTGGCTGAGGCAATTAGCATGTCATCAACGTATAGGAGTAGGTAGATGGCCTTGTCCGTTTTAATGTCCCTCATGTACACACATAGGTCCTTGCTACTGCGTTCAAATAGCTGATCCTTCATAAAGCTGTTAAACCGGTGGTTCCATCTCCTTGGGGATTGTTTCAAACCATACAAAGATTTTCTCAGTAGGCACACCTTGTTCTCTGTTCCTGGTTTTATGAACCCCTCAGGTTGTTCCATTAGAATTCTTTCCTCCAAACTTCCATGTAGAAAAGCAGTTTTCACGTCCATCTGTTCTAGTTCCAAATCTAGATTCACGACAATACTCAGCATGAGTCTGATAGAGACGTGCTTGACTACTGGGGAAAATATCTCATTGTAGTCAATTCCTTCCTTTTGAGAGTACCCTTTAGCTACTAGTCTTCCTTTGTAGCGTTCATCCTCGACCCCTGGAATCCCTGGCTTTAATTTGAATAGCCATCTGCATCCAACTAGCTTAGCCTTAGCAGGCCTATCAATGAGATCCCAAGTTTTGTTCTTCTTGTGGGAATCCATCTCCTCTTCGGCAGCTTGTTTCCACAGTCTTCGTTGAGGACTTTTCATAGCTTCTCCATAGGATTTAGGCTCCTCAATCTCTAGATCTTGAACAACGTTGAGCGCGTAAGCTACAAAGTTTCCATCTTCGTATCGAGATGGTGCTCTCACATTTTGTCTTCGTTCACGATCGCGAGCCAGAACGTAGGAGTCTAGAGTTCCAGTGACATCACTCTTACCCTCATCTTCTTGTTGTTGTTCAGTATCATTAGAGCTATTTGAGCTTTCCGATGATGAATCTTCTCCACCTTGATCAGGAGCATCTTCAGATTCAGGCGAATCAGGAGGTGAAGATGGTCCCCTGATCAAATCATCACTAAATGATACTCTCTTCTTAGCTTGCGGCTCTCGTTGCCTTTCTTTCTCCTTAGTCACTTCTGAGTTCTCCTGATTTTTAGCAATATAATGCTTGTATAGTTCATTCTCGTTGAACACAACGTTCCTGCTGGTCCTGCATCTTCCTTCTTCCTCGATCCACACTCGATATCCCTTAGTGCCCATAGGATATCCCACGAAGAAACCTTTTACGGCTCTGGGTCCAGTTTTCTCTTCTGTAATATGGACGTATGCCGAGCAACCAAACGTCCTAAGGTGTCTCAATTCCGGCTTTGATCCAGACCATACTTCCTCTGGCACCTTAAACTCTAAGGTGGAGTTGGGTGATCTATTAATCAAATAAATGGTTGTAGATGCAGCCTCTGCCCAGAAAGTTTGGTCCAAGCCTGATTCGGCTAGCATACACCTCACCTTATCCATAATAGTTCTGTTCATTCTTTCTGACACTCCATTCTGCTGTGGAGTGTACGTACAGGTCCTGTGACGTTTAATGCCAGCCTGTTTGCAGTAGTTATCAAATAGTCTATTACAGAACTCCAAGCCATTATCTGTTCTCAAGCATTTGATTTTCTTTTCTGTCTTTGTTTCGACCTCTGTTTTCCACTCTTTGAATTTTGAAAATGCTTCGTCTTTAGTGCTCATAAAGTAGATCCACACCTTTTTCGAGTAGTCGTCAATAAAAGTGATGAAATACTTAGCCCCGGCAAGGCTGTCTGGTGTAGACGGAGAACCCCAGATATCAGAATGCACGTATTCTAGTATACCTTTCGTCACATGCTTTGCTTTAGGAAAACTTTGTTTGTGTGACTTCCCAATTATACAGTGCTCACAGAAATCCAACTCTTTCACCTCCTTGTCAATGATATAGCCATTCTTGACAAGTTGGGACATGTTTTTGAGACTCATATGACCGAGGCGTGAATGCCAAACATTAGTCATATTCTGCTCAACCCTTGTTAGATTTGACTCTCCCCTCGAGACTGTTCCCTGTAGGTAGTATAGTCCTGCGTGATATTTCCCTGAGATGACTGGTTTGTTGTCCTTATAGAACTTAACCATAAGATCCTTTCCCTCATATCTGCATCCTGAAGTTTCCAACATACCATAGGATATTAGATTCCTGCTCATATCAGGCATGTACCTCACGCCTGTTAGTATCACCGTGGACCCATCTGGATTTAGAATTTTAATCTTCCCAATGCCTTTGATATTGCTGTGTGTGTTATTTGCCATTAACACTTTTCCTCCTTTGAATTCTTCCAGGTCGAATAGGAAGCTCTTGTCTGGATAAATATGGAACGAACAGCCAGAATCCATTACCCATTCGTCTTGGGTGTACTGGGTGCTTACGGTAAGGATCAACGGCTCCTTTGACTCTGCTACCACATTAGCTGAATCTGTTGTTTTGAACTGTTTCTTGTCAGGACACTCACGCTTCCAGTGACCCTCCTTGCCGCAGATGAAACACCCCTTGGGGTTTTTATTGTTCCTGTGACGTGACTTCGAGCGCCCATGTCTGCTCTGTGACCTGCCCTTGTATCTCTTCCCACTTCCTCTGCCGTGTCTGGTGTCTGATCGGCCTCTCTCAACCATCAAACCTTCTCCACCTGACCTGGTGAACTTGCCACTCTCCATCAACTCTCGTTCTTTGGATTTAGCAGCTCCAGTGACCTCAGCTAAGCTAAGTGTTTCTCTCCCATACTTGAGGGTCTCCTTGAGTTGATCATATTTGTTAGGTAGAGAACTTAGCAGTAGAATGGCTTGGACTTCCTCTGATACTTCGACTTGCAAGTTGTTTAAATCTGCCACTAGCTTTAGGAAATCATCCACATTCTCATCAATAGACTTTGAATCAACCATCTTGAATGTGTAGAATCTGAGCTGTAGGTAGATTCTGTTTGGTAAGGAAGTCTCTGTGTACAAGCTATTTAAAGTACTCCACATGGCAGCAGCAGTCTCACAGTGTTGAATTTTTCTTAGGACTTTATTTCCAAAATTTAGTACAATCAAATCCTTGGCTTTCTCTGACTTTTCAAATTTTTCATGATCCATAGTTGGTGATGGTGGAGTGACTCCAGCGAGTCCCTTCCCTTTGTCTTTCGCCGTAGAATCAGATTCTACCTTGGCATCGCTATCCTCCTTTAGCAACTTCTCGTCGTTGAGAATAGACTTTAAACCGAGAACCCCGAAGTGAGCAAGCATCCTCACTTTCCATAAGGCGAAATCACCATCCCCTCCTTCGAACCTGTCGATCTCGACACGCTCCTTTGTCTTCCCCATTGAGTAGGTACTAAATAACGCCTCCTCTGCTCCTTTCTCTCTCCTAGGCAACCTTAACCTTTAACCGGAAGCTCTGATACCACTTGTTGAGATTATTAGCTTAGGTTACTTAGGATTCAAGTTAGTTTGATCTAGGTATAGTGCTCAAGATAAAGACACAACCGAATTAACGAGTTCCCGGCCCTCGGCACGATACGTCTCGTGGGAGAACTCCTGCTCCCAAAATCCACTAGATCAAAGAGATCCTAGACACACCACAAACCAGTGTGCTAGATAGATGTTTACAAAGAACCAAATATTCCAAACTAGAGGAAACCAACAAACCTCTAAGATACAATAGACTTAAGCCTAAGTGACTGATCTTGTGTTGTTGCCTCTTGTTGTCCACCTGATTAATCTGATTCTGTTGCTGTAAACCTTAGCTTCCTTATGCTTGCATAAAACCTAATCCATCATACTTAACATATATATATGTGTCGTATGTGATCAGGTACAAGGAGAGCTGGAGTGGGCCTGTGCTGATTGTGGCCCAGAGAAGTTTGCTGAAGCCCAAACCTTCACACATAGTGAAACAACAACAACCTCACCGAAATTTCCATTGCAAATACACAGGATCCATTCCGATGATGATGAAGCCGTACGACAGTAGACACAATCCATTCTTCCTCCATTCGATAGATCATCCAGGTCTATCGATCGTTTCTCATACTTTAGATGGAACAAACTACAACAATTAGTTAATAGCAATGCCAATTAGTCTTGATGCGAATAATAAGATATGATTTGTTTTTTGGATCTTTATCTAGACATGTTGTTGACAATTGTTTATTTAAGATCTGGAGTAGATGTAACAGTATGATAAAGTCCTGGTTTTTTTGAATGTTTTAAACAAAAAAATATATGATAGTATCCTATATTATGATGATGATGCTTAGATATGTGATGATTTGTTTAGAAGATTCAAAGTAAACAATATATCATGCAAATATCAATTTGAGCAAGCAGTGATGAGTTTCAACCAGTGATGAGTTTCAAGCAGTGACAATTGGATATGTCTACATACTTCACTCAAAAGAAGACACTATGGGAGCAATTGGATAATACCAAGTCACCTACATTGAAAAAGTGTAACTGTGGCCATGTCAAAGAACTGTTAGAGGAAGATGAAACTAGTCAGATCATTCAATTTCTTATGGGGCTCAACGGTAACTTCAATAATATCAGGGGTCAGATATTAAATATGAAGCCTCGACCTGCGTTGAATGACGTATACAATATGTTAGACCAATATGAAAGTCAGAGAAGGATTGGTAATCATGCAAAAGAAACTTCTAATCCAACAACTTTTCAGATGCAGTCTACACATTCGGAGAATAGTCAAATTTTGTTAGCACATGGAGGGTTTCATAAACCAAAAAGTTCTCATTCTCATTGCATTGGTCACACTGTTAAGAAGTGTTACAAAGTTCATGGATATCCACGATGTCATCCTCAGAGAAACAAGGTGGTTACGCAGATTGAGAGTACAATCTTGCAGCTTATGTTTTATCTCACAATGCTTTATCTATTAAAGGTATGTCTTATGTTTTTACTACTTGTGTTGTTGATTCAGTCACTTGGTGTAGACGTTTAGGACATCCCTCTATGAATAAGATTGATGAATTTCTGATCTATTGACATTACCAAAAGGAAAATGGAATAAGACACATTCACCTTGTCACATTTGTCATTTGTCTAACCAGAAGCATTTACTGTTTTCATTAAGGCCAAACATGTGTAATGCGTCATTTGAATTGGTTCACATAGATACTTAGGGTTCATTTTCAGTATGTTGATGGATTCAGATTTTTCTTAACCATAGTAGATGATTACAAAGAGCTACATGGGGTTTTATGCTTAAACATAACTTTGATGTGTCTCATGTGTTTCTTGGTTTTATTTAGTTAGTTGAAACTCAATATAACATGAAAGTTTGCTCTGTGAGATATGATAATGCACATGAATTAAAATTTGCTGAACTTTATTTAGAAAAAGATATAAAAGCATTCCATTCATTTCCTGAAACATGAGAACAAAATTTTGTGGTTGAGAGAAAGCATCATCACCTTCTGAACGTAGCTAGAGCCCTTTTGTTTCAATCTGGTCTGGACTTAGAATTATCATGAGAGTGTATTTTAACGTCAGTGTTTTTGATTAATATGTTACCTTCTAAGGTTCTAAATGGTTTATCACCTTATGAGAAATTTATATTTAAAAAAACAGAATACCATTTCCTTAGATCTTTTGAATGTTTTTGCTATAGTTTCACATCTACTAGTCATAGAACCAAATTTGATCCCATAGCCAAAACTTACGTTTTCATAGGATGCCCATATGGATACTAAGGGTATAAGCTACTAGATATAAAGACAAAATCAGTTTTCATTTCAAGACATGTCATCTTCTGTGAGGATATCTTTCCTTTTGTTTCTTCTACTATCTTTAAGAGATTCAAATATTTCTTTCCTCATCTTTATAATCAGCCTACACATATTGTACATATGCCTTTTGCGTCAACATCTTCTGATACTCATCTTCATTCAAGTGAGTTATCTTTTGAGCCTTTACTTCCAACTGATTTGACTTCTACTTGTCAACGCAAACCTTGTTCTCATTTACATGATTATCATTGTTATAGTAGTAACATTGAACATGTCATAACAACTCCTACTCGCATTACTACTCCTTATCCTATCGAAAATTATTCTTATTCAAATGTATCTGAGCCTTTCTATGGTTTTTTTTAACATCATTAAAAACATTCTAATTCCTTAAAGTTATGTTGAAGCAAAGAAAGATAAGGTATGGCTTGATTCCATGGGATTGAAGATTGATGCTTTTCAACGCATTGAGACTTGGAGTGTTACTGAATTACCACCTGGAAAGGTTACTCTTGAATGTAAATGGTTGCATACCATAAAGTATAATACCGATGGAACTTTGGAGAGACACAAATATCGGTTAGTTGCTAAGGGTATACATAGCAAGAAGGTATAAATTTTCTTGATATTTTCTCTCCTATGGCGAAGGTGGCTACTGTGAAGATACTTCTCTCACTAGCTCCAAAGCTGAACTGGAAGTTAACATAGCTATACATCTCAAATGCTTTTCTAAATGGAGATTTAACAGAAGAAATATATATGAAGTTACCTCGTGTTTATACTGAGATTAAGGGGGAATCAGTGTCTCCAACTATAGTATGTCTGTGACACCCCCAATCGTAGATGACTGTAAGCCGACCCGAGGTTCACGGAAAAATTCCGATCACCTTGGACTAGAAATTTGAGAACACCAACACTCCTACCGGATATCAACCAAGGCTTTCCAACCCGACCGAGTATCCAATAGTTAGTTCATCCCGGACAAGGACTAATATCATATGGGTACTCGTGATTTATAAACATCTTTTGTACATTATTTATTTATTTTTAAACATCTTACAAAGTGTTAGAGCATCATTATCCCAAGCTTTTAAAAGTGGTTCTTGCACTGTTCGCGGACCCCACTGACACGTGGGGCCTATGAACAGTGTAAGAACCGCTTCTTAAAACTACTAAATAAGAACCGGTTTTAGAGAGTTTCTTACACTGTTTACGGGTCTCACTGACACGTGGCGGTCCGTGATTGGTTCGTTTTTATTTTTTTATTTTTTTTTTTAATCAGAAAAAAAATTAAGAACCCCATTTTGGGGTTCTAGGGATAATGATGCTCTTATATTTTCAGCCTACGGCCTAACGCCCAACAAAGTTTTAAGTAAATATACAACAAAAGATACGTTGCAAGGACAACAAAATACTACCGTTGGTTGGTCGTTCCTTCCGTCCAAAAAGAATAGGTCTCCGAATTAGTGGTTACCTGCACACAAAACAATGAGTCGTGAATAACTAGTTTACTCAATGAATCTAGATTACTACACAATCAATAGTAAAATCAAACAATCATCAAAGAATGAACATGAACATACAAGTACTTGATTTATACTTTAATATATTATTCGTCAATGTGAATCTCATTTTATTTATCACTTCCTTGTTACCGCCCTTCATCACTTCAATTATAATTACAATATATATACTAAAATCAACAAACCACAAAGACTAACCGAGAGTAGTGAGTTAGCATTACCATCATCCTCAAACGTCTTAATGAACATTCGGGACTGCATCGTCATGCAGTACACGGCCTCCAGGGTGCTACCCCATCACCGTGTCTTCATGACCTTGTTTCATTCGCAGGACCAAGTCACGGTAATGCGGGAATTTAGGGATAGTGATTCGATAATGAGTTTTCACTTAATACTTAATTCTTTAATTGTTTCATAATTAATCCATACATTATTTATGCTTATAATTAGTACTTGAGAACAAGTACTAAGAAGTGGATTAACCTCAATGTGTAATTTCAAATATTTCTTTAAGTGTTAAGTGTTTACATTAAGTAAACACCACATATTTTCAAGGTATTAAGAGACTTTACTACTTAACCGATATAGTTCTATTCCATTGAATCACACACACATATGTGATCTAACACCACATCACCCTAGACTCACCTAGAGATTGGTCTTGAAACTGATTTGGACAAGTCTTGAAACGTTCTTGTAATAGGATGGACTGACCTGAAATAAGCAGTTCGGAAACATGATCATCCATCCAAACAATTCGGTTCTGAAGAAGGAGATTGACTTACATCTAATCAGCTCGGTTCAGGACATAACTTAGCAGTTTATACTAACTCAGACTAGATCAATACGTGATAGGTTCAGACCATAAACAACCTGGCTCAGACCAGTACTAGACAAGATCAAATATGTTTGATTTAGAACAATAATATTCTGGCAGTTTGGTTCACTCTAACTACTTAAATGAGTTAAGTTAAAGCTCGGTTCCACTCCTCCTATATCATATCAGTTTGTTTCAGACAAGTTTGATTCAGGACAAGGTCAGTTCATCTTTTTTTAACTTCACTCAGACCATAAACAGTTTAGCTAGCAATTTTCAAAGATTAATTCCAACCGAAACTAAACTAAACTGATTAGTACACCATCTTAAACAAGTGATCTGACCATTACCTTAGCTTAACAACACATGGAATTGCTCAGAACATGGCTAAGGCAGGTATATGAGGCTTACCCTAGATCACCACAGTTAGATGGTCTTAAACAAATCTCCTCTCCAAGCTTTACACACGGTTGTAGTGGATCACAAAGAGAGATGAGGGTTTGGTTCATAACAGAAGCTGAACTAGGTCTAGAGTTTAATCAAACTCCCTTACCTTCTGATCCTTCTCAAGAAAACAAACTGAGCCAACTGGTGGATGAATTTGGTTTAGGTTTCTTCTTGATCTTTCTCTTGATTTTTACTTCTTTCTCTCTGATTTTTTTCACTGAATTCTCTCTTTCTTTCAGCAACAAAAAAGTGCAAGCAGCTCACTGAAAGGGTTATATAGCTGAGGAGTGTTCCAAGCTGAGTGTCTCAGCTTAACACAAAGCAGAAGTGAGCAAGGAAAGCTGGCGTCCTGCTTCACACACCAAGCCACCACCAGCTTCCATTTCCTTCCATTTAAGGAAGATTTATAAATCATGTGCTTCTCACATGATCTGTCCGGCAAGCATGCAGCTTGTGCTTGTCATGTGACTTGTGCTGAGAAAGCAGGCAGACAAGGTGCTGAAGGACCATGGATGATTTATAAGGAATTTTAAGACGCTGTCGGTAATTTTCTAACAGTTTTCGACTAAAATTTTCTCGACCTTTGATTCTTTTCATGCTTCAACCAAACTCGTCTAGATTAAATAAAATTCGACCAACATAATTAACACTTAAACAGAACTAACAAGGTAAGTCCTTTCGACCACAAGAAAATACCATCGAGCCATTAATTCATCGGTTCAATCTTTATTTTTAATTATGATCGATCAAACTCGAATCTGACTTTTCAAAAGTTTCTCGACCAAAATTATATTCACTCATGAGGATCATTACAATGTCGATTACAAAAATCCATCTATGGTATGAAACAAGCCTCTAGGCAATGGTTTCTTAAATTTTCAGATACGCTTAGGAGATTGGGTTTTGTGAAAGGACATGCAGATTACAAAATGTTCGTCAGAGGATTGGATGGCAAGTTCTTTCTGGTGTTAGTATATGTGGATGATATACTAATAGCAAGTACGTATGATGATAAGGTTAATGAGTGGAAGCATCAATTGAGTTTGGATTTTAGTCGTAGAGGTCCTGGACCACCAAAGTTTTTCCTTGGCCTTGATATTGCTCGTTCAAGTGTAGGGATATTTGTTAACCAAAGGAACTATGTTCTTGACTTGCTGGAGTCTACATGATTCTCTGCTTGCAAACCGTGATCAGTCCATGTGGAACCAAAGCATAATGTCACGCCCCATCAGGATCGGAACGGAACCGGGCCGAGCCGAGAAGATCCCGGGAAACTTAGTATTTACTTAAGTGTTAAGCTTTGTAAAATATCTAAGTAAGGATAATGTAAAATAATGTGGGCTATCTTAAGGGGTAAGAAACTTAAGGGGGAAGTATTTCAGGGTGAAGTTACTTCATAGGAAGGTAATGATCTCATACGTTAGATCGGTTTGATCTCAGCCATCCGTTAAGGAGGTGAATGTGTATAAAAGGGGGTAAGGCCTCATTGTAAAATTCATTCAGCAAACTCAATAAGAAAACACTTCCTAAAAGCTCTAAGTTCTCTCTAAAAACGTCCCACTCTCTCTCTAAGTACTGATCGGTTTGTCCGAAAGGCTGACTTAGCAAATCACACGGGTGAAAGGTGCTAAGGCCGCACGTCCTGATTGCTGTGAAGAAATCAGTCCGTGACAGTTGGTATCAGAGCTATGTTACGATCCATACAAGGGGAGACTCTGTCCAAGAGAAATGGCGAAAGGAGGTAAAGAGAAGGAGGTCAGTTTGACATCCGGTGTGGAGGAACGTGGAAGGGAGGCTACGTCCACACGTGCTGGAACCCAACGGGAGAAGAGTGTTTCCCGTGAGGCCTTGGGTGTGGCCGTGGGTGAAATTGGTGAGAAGCTCGAGAGGGTCGAGCATACCGTCACTGAGCTGGAGGGTGTAGTGTTCGGTGGGCTTGAGGAAGTTAAGCAAAATGCTGCCGACTTAGACTCTCGGTTCATTCGACTCGAGGAGTTGGTGACGGGATCCATCAAGGCTGTATCGAGGGGATGAAGGCACGCTTTACTGTGATGGAGGAGGACATCACGCTGTTCAAGAGGGAAAGCGTGAATGCCGGAGCCGTTGGAGGAACCAGTGCGGGTCGGGTTGACTTTCCACGACCGAACCGTTTCAACAGTGTGAGGGATGCCAAGGAGGTGGAGAATTTCCTTTGGCAGATGGAACAATACTTCGACAATCTCAACCTGGTGGAAGAGAATGCCAAAGTAAAGGCCGCAACGTCTTATCTAACGGACACAGCCATGCTGTGGTGGCGAAGGAAGCACTTGGAGATCGAGCAAGGAACGTGTCGGATCAATACTTGGGAAGATTTCAAAAGGGAGTTGAAACGACAGTTGTATCCCGAGAATGTTGTCTATGAGGCCCGTAAGAAGTTGAGGGAACTTCGACAGCGTGGTTCCATCCGAGACTATGTGAAGGAGTTCACAACGCTCATGCTTCAGATTCCGAGCATGACCGCCGAGGATCTTGTGTTTTACTTCACCGACGGACTGCAATCTTGGGCCAAACAAGAGTTGCAGCGTAGGAGTGTTCAGACCATCGATGAGGCAATAGCGGTGTCTGAGTCTTTGACTGACTTCCGTACCTTGGGTCCGTCCGAGTCCTTCAAGAGGAAGGAGCAGGTCGTGGTCAAAGGTGGGGGAGCACGACGGGATACAACCCGACCATCCAACCCAAGGAGCGCTCGGCGGGAGGATTTTGAGGCAAGGAAAAAGTCCTTCGTTCCTAAGGGAGGATGCTTTGTGTGCAAGGGGCCACATGCGATGAAGGATTGCCCGAAGATGGGATCTTTATCCGCAATTATGGAGAATCGGGAGACCGAGACTCCAGAGGAGGGACCAAGTAAGATGGGGTCGTTGCAGCTACTCAACGCCCTAAAGGCTAACCCGGTGGTGTAGCCAACGAGCAAGGGGCTCATGTACGTTGAGGCTTGGATCAACGACAAACCGACCCAAGTGATGGTGGACACGTGAGCCACTCATAACTTCATGGCAATTGATGAGGCCGTGAAACTCGGGGTGAAGTGGTCCAAGAAGGATGGATGGATGAAGACGGTAAACGATTTCAAGGTAGTCTTGGGTATGGACTTCATGAGACAAGTCTCAGCCATACCCATGCCTGCGTTGAGTTCGGTGTGCATACTCGAGAAAGGATCACCGTGCATGATCCCAGCCTTGGAAGAAAAGACGGATGGTATGCGGCAATTGTCGGCGATGCAAATCACCAAGGGTGTGAAGAAGGGTGAACCCACGTTTTTGGCCATGGTGAAGATGGAAGATGAACCTAAGCACGTGGAGTCCATCCCTCAAGTCGTTGAGGCCGTCCTTGAAGAGAATAAGGACGTGATGCCCGCGAAGTTGCCTGAGACTTTGCCTCCGAGGAGGGCGGTGGACCATCAGATCGAGTTAGAGCCGGGAGCCAAACCACCATCCATGGCGCCTTACAGGATGGCTCCATCCGAGCTTGAGGAGTTACGGAAACAACTTGACGAGTTGTTAGGGACGGGGAAGCTGAGACCGTCCAAGGCACCTTATGGCGCACCGGTTCTATTCCAGAAGAAGCACGATGGGTCGTTGAGAATGTGCTTGGACTACCGGGCCCTTAATAAGGTGACAATCAAAAACCGTTATCCAATTCCGTTGATCGCAGATCTCTTCGATAGAATTGGCGGGGCGAAGGTCTATACAAAGATGGACTTACAGAAGGGGTATTATCAAGTCCGGATAGCGGAAGGAGACGAACTGAAGACAGCATGCATAACGCGGTATGGGTCGTTTGAGTGGTTGGTGATGCCATTCGGTCTTACGAACGCCCCAGCCATGTTTTGCACTCTGATGAACCAGATCCTACAGCCCTACTTGGATTGGTTTGTGGTGGCATACTTAAACGATATTGTCATCTACAACAACTCGATGGAGGAGCATGTAGATCACTTACGGACAATATTCCAGGTTCTTCGTGAAAACGAGCTATTCGTGAAGCGGGAAAAGTACACGTTTGCCACCGTGGAAGTCCAGTTCCTAGGCCATATCATCAGGGATGGGAAACTGAAGATGGATGAACCGAAGGTCAAGGCGATTATGGAGTGGGAGGCCCCGACCAAGGTGACGGAGTTTAGATCTTTCCTTGGTCTGGTCAACTACTATCGACGGTTCATCGAGGGATATTCGAGGAAGGCTTCGCCACTGACGGACCTTCTCAAGAAGGGAAAGATATGGGAGTGGTCTGATTAGTGTCGAGAAGCCTTCGAGGAGTTGAAAACGGCGGTCAGTCATGAACCTGTCCTCGCCTTGCCCGATTTCAGTTTGCCTTTCGAGTTACACACGGATGCCTCCAACTTTGCCATTGGGGGAGTGCTGATGCAGAATGGACATCCGGTTGCATTTGAGAGCCGTAAGCTTAATGATACAGAACGGCGGTACACGGTTCAGGAGAAAGAGATAACCGCCATCGTCCATTGCTTGCGGGTTTGGAGACACTATCTTCTGGGAGCACATTTTTCGGTCAAAACGGATAACGTGGCGACGAGTTACTTTCAGACCCAGAAGAAGCTGTCCCGGAAACAGGCGAGATGGCAAGATTTTCTGGCGGAGTTCGCTTACACCTTGGAGCATAAGCCGGGAAAGGTGAACGTAGTGGCGGATGCACTAAGCAGGAAGGCGGAACTAGCGACCATGAGCCAAGTCGAGGGGACCATTATGGCTCGAATCCGGGAGGGGCTGGAGCATGATCCAGTTGCCAAGGAGCTAGTGAAGTTATCCAATGAAGGGAAGGTGCATCGATTTTGGGTAGAGGACGGGCTACTCTACACCAAAGGTCGTAGACTCTATGTCCCGAAGTGGGAAAGTCTTCGACGTGATATCATTCGGGAGTGCCATGATACTCGGTGGGCGGGCCATCCGGGACAGAAGAGAACGATGGCACTTGTTGAAGCTGGATACTACTGGCCACGGATGAGGGATACCGTGGAGTTGTATGTAAAGACTTGTCTAGTCTGCCAACAAGACAAGTCCGAGAATAAGCAGTCCGCGGGTTTACTGCAGCCACTTCCCATCCCGAAGCGACCATGGGACTCGGTTTCGCTCGACTTCATCAGTGCGTTACCAAAGTCCGAAGGGTTTGGATCCATCTTGGTGATTGTAGACCGGTTCTCCAAGTATGGGACGTTCGTGGCATGTGGTCGAGACTGTACCGCGGAGGAGGCAGCAAGGGCGTTCTTCAAGAACGTGGTGAAATTTTGGGGACTTCCGCGGAACATTGTGAGTGATCGGGATCCCCGATTCACCGGGCGTTTGTGGACGGAGCTGTTCAAAATGCTTGGAACAGAGTTAAGTTTCTCAACAAGCTTTCACCCATAATTAGATGGGCAGACTGAGAGGGTGAATGCCTTGTTGGAGGGATATCTCCAACACTTTGTGAGCGCCAACCAACAGGACTGGGCCAAGTTGCTGGACATAGCCCAGTTCTCATACAATCTTCAACGCAGCGAGGCAACGGGATGGAGTCCGTTCGAGCTTGCAACGGGACAACAGCCATTAACCCCACATACTTTGGCCACACCAAAGACTGAAGGGAAGAGTCCAATGGCGTTTATAATGGCTAAGCAGTGGGAGGAACATGCCGATCTTGCCCGAGCATGTTTAGAGAAGTCCCGAAAGCGAATGAAGAAGTGGGCGGATGAGAAATGACGGCCTTCGGAGTACTTAGTGGGCGACCTTGTCCTTGTTAAGTTACTTCCACAACAGTTCAAGGCATTCCGGAGTCTACACAAAGGCTTGATCCGGAGGTACGAAGGACCGTTTGAGGTAGTTGGAAAGGTGGGGAAGGTTTCCTACCGACTGAACCTGCCTGACACATTGAAGATCCACCCGGTCTTTCATGTGAGCATGCTGAAGCCTTACCATGCTGATGAGGACGACCAAGATAGAGGCGTCTCAAAAAGGGCACCACCAGTCATGTCCAAGTCCTATGACAAGGACATTGAAGAAGTGTTGGCGTCCAAAGAGGTAAGGAAGCAAGGAGTCCCGAGTCAAACCCATTTTCTAATCAAGTGGAAGGGACTACCCGAGGCTGAAGCAACGTGGGAACCGGAAAATGATCTATGGCAGTTCCGGGAGGCATTGAAGGCATACACGGCGACGAGGGCGTCACCGCCTTAGGTGGGGGAGGATGTCACGCCCCATCAGGATCGGAACGGAACCGGGCCGAGCCGAGAAGATCCCGGGAAACTTAGTATTTACTTAAGTGTTAAGCTTTGTAAAATATCTAAGTAAGGATAATGTAAAATAATGTGGGCTATCTTAAGGGGTAAGAAACTTAAGGGGGAAGTATTTCAGGGTGAAGTTACTTCATAGGAAGGTAATGATCTCATACGTTAGATCGGTTTGATCTCAGCCATCCGTTAAGGAGGTGAATGTGTATAAAAGGGGGTAAGGCCTCATTGTAAAATTCATTCAGCAAACTCAATAAGAAAACACTTCCTAAAAGCTCTAAGTTCTCTCTAAAAACGTCCCACTCTCTCTCTCTAAGTACTGATCGGTTTATCCGAAAGGCTGACTTAGCAAATCACACGGGTGAAAGGTGCTAAGGCCGCACGTCCTGATTGCTGTGAAGAAATCAGTCCGTGACAATAAGTTCTCTCAAAATGATGGAAGTTTGTTAGAAAATGCTAAATCGATAGACAACTACTTGGAATTGCAATACTTAACATTTACACTGTCAGACATTTAGTTTGCAGTTTCTAAGCTAGCTCAGTATTCTTCTGCTCCAACTGATGTTCACCTACAGGCTGATCGCAAGATCTTTCGTTATCTTAAAGGTACTACAAGTAAAAGTCTTTTTTATGGGACATAGCAGAATTTTGATATACGTGGCTATTCTAACTTGGACTAGCGAGGATGTCCTGATTCTAAAAGATTAGTAACTAGATATGCAATGTTTGTTAGTGATTTATTAGTCTCATGGAGATTGAAGAAGCAAGATACGTTCTGTAAAATATTAGTTGAAGCTGAATATCAAGCTATGGATGCAGCTTTAAAAGTTGATGGGTTTCGTTTGTCCTTAGTGATCTCCACATACCATAATCCTTAACAGTTCATCCTTATTGTGATAATACATCGGCCTTGCACATTGCAAGCAACCATGTATTTCATCAGTGTACCAAACACTTGGAGATGAACTGTCACAAGGTAAGGGAGAAGATTGAATATGAATTTTTGAAGACTATGTATGTGAGAATAGGGAACCAGCTTTCATATGTACTCACCAAAGCCTTGTATCCTGCTCCATTTCGGGAAAACAAAAGCAAGATGGGTGTTACAAACATTTTTGCACTTTCATCTTGAAGGGGAATATTGAATTATTTGGTTTAGTCTGATTTAGTTTGATTAATTCTATTTTGGTTATTGGTTTCTAGTTTACATGATTAAACCGGTTTGCTTTTGTATATAGAACAATACGTTCTTTAATGTGAAATAAATAAAAAACAGTTTACCAAAGTTTGTTAAGCTAATACGATCTGAGTCCATTTGCTTTTTCTAATAGTAAGTAAAACTAAAATCCACCAATCCCCTCTCGTAAACTGAAAAGTAATTTTTAAGAATCAAAACCTAGCTAATTGAGGCAGATCCAATTAGAAGTTAGAATCTAATTCCCATTAACCATCACACAGACGATAACAACATTGAACTTTACTTAACCTATAATGAGACGACATCACTCTCGGCCTAATTGGTTAGCTCATGAACAAAGTATTAAGGTCTTCTAAGCTAAAAAAATTTTAACATTATTTGCCGATTGATTTTACACATCTCCTCTTTATAATCACTTTCTCAAAAATAATGTAACATCCCATACTAAAAATGATGACATAGCTTATACCTAAATGTGACACTGATAATTTCATTAAATGTTGAATTCTATTTTCGGTATTTTTTTTTGAATAAGATAATAACTCATATATTATCATTAAGATAAATTTATTCAAATAACATATTAAAATAATATAATAATATAAATACAAAAAAAATATTTTTTTCAAAATTAAAATATTATTTAAGTCTATTTTATTGTTATACTATTTTTATTACTAAACAAAATTTTCAAAATTTTATACAATATTTTTAAAATTTTAAATTTTTAATCTTAATTTCTCTTTGATATATACAAATTTTATAAATTCTGTTCCGTTTTATTTTTTAATAATTATAAAATTTTGTATCAATTTTAAAAAATACTATACAAGTTGATTTAATATATTTTTACCAAAATAAATAATATGAAAGTCATTCAAAGATTAGAGTTTTAAATATAAAAATATTTCTTCTTAGATATAATTTTAAATGAATCAAATTATATATATTATCATAATTTTATGCTTAATTAAATCAAAATTTATATTAAAATATTATTAGAAAAATTAAAAAAAAATCTAAATTAGTAACAATTTTTTCTTAAAATTATATTGAACTTAAATTTAAATACCTCAAATTTCAAATTTTTATTACTGCATATGGTACAAAAAAACACTTATTAGACATTATTTGAAAAGTGATTTACCTAGGTGTCTTCACTACAATCATTCTAACAAATAAATGATGACATGTTCTACAAAAATAATGACATGGATCCTATGTAATTATGACATGGCTTAATACAATTATTACATAAAGTTCAATTATAAAAATTTAAATAAAAAATAAATAAATATATGGTAGTTACCATAGTTAAAAAAATTATAAGAAAAATAAATTAAATCTTAGATAAGCTTATTACCAAATTTTATTACTCAATGTAATTATGTAAAAATAAACATAATCATGTTTCTAAATTATTGAATTGTATTTAAAATTTAGTTGTGATAAAATAATTTAATTGAGCTATTATCATTCGATTCATTAGGTTTAATAAATATATTTTATAATTTAGATTTATTTTAGCTAAAAACAAAAACAAAACAGATTTATTAAATTTTATTCTTAAATAAATAAAATACTATAAAAATATTATTTCAAAAAAAATGACAATTAATTTCTTAATTTAAATAATTCAAATACATTCAAATTAAAAATAAAAATAAATAAAAATTTACAAATGATTATTTTTAATTTTTAAAAATTAATGAACTTAAAAATAAATTTCATAAAATATATATTAAAAATAAAATATCTTTAAAAGTTATTATTTTGTGTAACGCATGAAACCATCTAGTTGGATTAATATTAGATGTCGTGGGTTTTGTTGAAGATTAGAACCCATTACTATATTAGTTGCTCAATCTATTGATGTGAGTTTAAATTGCCTAAACCCATATCCTTTTTTGGTGGTGTTAACATTTTTTGTTAAGTTACTCATCTTTCTAAATCTCATCTATAATCTTGACTAGATTTTTTTAACAATGGTAAAAACGTCAATTATATAATCATATAGTCTCTATTTATACTATACATAATCTATTTATACTATATATAATAATTAACTATATGTAATATGTGATATTGATAAACAACTTCACGAAAAACAATTCTATGATGTAGCTCTCCTTATAACACTTGGATTGACGAATGATTATGCATATATGAAATCATCGATGGAAATATCGTCTCTGTAACACATGACAACATGAACGACTCTGTTTGCATCACTTTAAAATTTCTGATAAACCTTGCATCATATAATATGTAAATTAATTACATTATTTGTGAATCAAACCTTAAAACAAATATAAAAACCTTTAAGAGTGTTTTGCAAAAGTAACTAAAAATTTGAAGTTAAATGCAAAACTAACTTATTATTTTTTTTGGAACTTTCATTTGCCTTATTCACCCTAGATTTTTGAGTTATTCACGAAAATGCCATTACCTTTTTATTCTTTTTTAAAATGAGTGTTTTACTCTATCACCCTCATCTTCATCAAAATTTACAATATTGTCATTGCTATCAATACACCAATCACAATGAACAACTAATTTGAAGCTCTTATTGCACAAAAATTGATTTTTTTTCTTTTTTTTTTTCATTTGTTATTCACACAAAACACATCTCTTTCACTTTCTCTCACAATTCATCCAAAAAATTCAAGATTTTGATTTCAAACTTTGTAAGGTTCATAGAGACATTAAAACTCATGATTCTTGGTCATTAATGAGTTGGTAGTATTCTTGGTGATTTTTTATGAGTTTAGAGAAGCTAAACAAGTCATCTCACGGGTTCAAGATATGAAATTGATTTTTTTCCATCTTTGTTCGTGAAGAAAATTTCTAGAGAAGTCTTCTCGTCAATGCATAGGTTACTTTGGCAATTGACTATTTTTGTGTGTTTTTATAGAAGACTTCTAGAGAAATCTTCTACCTTTCCTTTGATAACAAAAAAAAAACAAGGAGAACCGAGAAGACTTCTCGGATAAACATGTTAATTTTGCAATTAACCAAAGTTTGTCAAAAATTTGACTTTTTGTAGAAGACTTGTAGGGAAGTTTTATTTATTGTTTTATGAAGTCTTCTCACTGTATCAAGAAGTCTATGTGGGTTACTTTTGCAATTGACAATTAATACTAAAAAAAATTATTTACGAAGTCTTCTCAAATTTTATTCTTGGTTTTTGGTCAAACCTTTGGTTCCGAGAAAAGACTAGTCTTCTCTGAAAAAGTCAAATATAGTCAACTGCAAAAGTAACACAGGAAGACTTCTTGCCACAGTGAGAAGATTTCATGTGAACGTAAGAAGAGTTCAGAGAAGACTTCTTCAAAAGTCTTCTATAAAAATTCAAAATTTTGACAAACTTTGGTCAATTACAAAACTAACATTTTTATCGTAGAAGGCTTCTAGAGAAGTATTCTCTGAGATTTTTGAAAAAAAATCAAAATCAAAAGTAAGCCAATATTTACAAAAAAAAAACTTCTCAAGATGTCTTCTGTAGAGTAGACTTCTTAAGAAGTCTTCCTTTATAAATTTGCAATTATAAAAATGGCCTAAACGGAAAACTTCTTAAGAAGTCTTCTAAGAGAAGACTTTCTAAGAAGTCTTCTACGATAATCTTTATTAAACTTCACTTTTCTCAAAACGTAAAATGAATTTTATTTTTTCTTGTTAATTCATGTATGTTAGTCAATATTGAGACTCTTGAGTAAAATTCATAACGTAATTGGTGATAATTCTGAGGTTACAAACATTCATCTTTATTAGTGTTTCTATCTAAACTGAGAAAACTTACAGGAAAGTCTTCTGTGAGAACACTTACATGAAAGTCTTTTTTGAGAAGACTTAGAGGAAAGTTTTCGTGAGAAGACTTACAGGGAAGTCTTCCGTGAGAAGATCTACATGGAAGTCTTCCGTGAGAAGACCTACAAGGATATCTTGGTGAGAAGACTTACAGGAAAATCTTCTACGTTAGTTTTTGTAATATTTGTTAAGTAACTTCAATATATATTTTCTAAATTTCAAAAGTGTCAAGTAATTTCAACAATATCAAGTCATTTTACTTAATGTGTCTTCTTATATCTTAAGATATACTTTTTAATTTTTATGAAATTAAAAATTATAATTTTCACTTAAAATTTAAGTTTCCCGCTTAAATTTTCATTTCCCGCTTCTGAGAAAGTCTTTTAGAAGTCTTCCAGGAGTCTTTAGAAGCCTTCTAGGAGTCTTCTGAAGTTTTTCTAAGTATTCTCTTCTTCTCCTTCATACCAAATATAAAAGAATAGATTCTTAAGCAAAGAAAACTATCAAAAACAAAAATGGAATCAAAAAGGTCAAACCTTTAAACTTGTTAATGCTTCTAGAGGTTTCATCTACATAAAATGGTGTGTTAATTTCTTCTCCTTCATACCAAAAAGAAAAAATCAGACCTTTAACCATTGAACACTATCACAATTACAACTTTTTAGAATCTAACATATAAACACACACCAAAAATACATATTCAAAATTTATAGATTTACCTTTAAAGGAGTGAACGATGAGAACCATGTAATGGAAAATCTGCAAAAACAAGATAAATTAGTTAGAATACATAAGAGAAAAATGAGAAATGAATATAAAGTTAGGTGTTTTCAAGTCTAAAGAGATTAGAGAGAGGTTGAAGAGTTTTAGAGTGGGAAACTTTACATTTTTGTTGCAGACATTTGAGAGGAAGAAATAATGTGTGTAAATTTTCTTTATATATGGTTAAATATTTTCGATATAGAAAATTTTCCGAGAAGTCTTTTAAGAGAAGACTTCCCAAATTATTAAGTCTTCTTGAACCAAACCCTATAATCTAATACATGAGATGACTTCTGTAAGACTTCTAGAAGATTTCTGTAAGACTTCGCATAAGGCAGAAAACTTAAATTCTACTAAAATTTAAGCGGAAAGTCTTCCAGGAAGTCTTCCAAAATCTTATAATCAAATAACTAACTAAATAGCAATAAAAAATCTATTAAACTTAAAATCAACTTATAATGTGATTAGTATATACAAAAAAAAAATATATAGGTCAAAAAAAAGTTAAAAGGAATTTAAGATTCAAAAATCTAACCCTAAAAATACAAACAATACTACAACATATATTACCATAATCTAAACCAAAGACTATCATGACTCAATTTACATTCACTCATCTATGTTGAAAATAATTCAATTTTAGTATTTTTAAATTTACATCATTTATTAATGTTTATAGTTACATGATTTCATTTTTTTTCCTCATATAAATATTTCTTATAAAAATTTTAAATTATTTTTAAGATTAAGTTTACGGGAAGACTTACATGGAAGTCTCTCACGCGAAATGCTATAATGGTAAAATCGAATACATTTTTTCTGTTTACTCATAAAGAGTTTGTTGTATTTTCAATAGGCTTTTGATTTATTTTTGCATTTGATTGAATTTGAGGTACACTTTTACATTTGAAATCAAGTTTGAAGTCATTTTTAATAATTTTTCCAACCTTTAAACTTTGACCACTAAATCATGGTACTTCCACACTTTAAACACATATAGTTATCTTATAAAATTTTCGATATAATAAGAAATTATATATATATATATATATATATATATATATATGAATTGGTTATGTATTTATTTTTATAGTAAATTTTTTAGTTTTGTTTAGACTAAAACTTTTGGGTTTTGAAATATAGTAAAATTATTTTATTAACTTAATAATTTATTATAATACATAGTTGGTATAAAATTATTTAGTGTTTAAACTATCCGATTATATTTATTTTAATAATTTAATTATACTTATAGTATATATCATTTTATTTTAAATTAAAATATAAAAAAAATATTAATAAAATTACATTTAGATATTATATTTTTATTTTTATTTTTGAAAATATATATTAGTTTTCTTTATAAGATCATGGTATATTAGAAAAAGATTAACATTTCTGACTAAATTTTAAAAGATGCTGAAATATATTACTAGTTATTTATTTTTATGAATCAATTTAATTAGATTCAGTTTGACGTTATTGTCACTACTAAAAATATTAAAATACAAATTATTTTTGCACAAATAGTAAATCACACCTCAACTAAAGATTAGTTTTATATTGTGTTTTGTTATAATAAAGTATTTTTTGATGAAATGTTATTATTTTAATGTTTGTAAAATATTAATTATATAAATAGATTCACATTTTATTTTTGGTTTGCCAACTTTCATTTTTTTGAATATCCATACGTGAAATAGTACATATAGTATAAACAAGTTGGTTTTCAAAAATAATGGGTCCTTTTGTCTTTTCGTTTATAGAATACTGAATACCAAACGAATGATCGTCTAAGGTTACGAAAGAATTTTAGTTTTTTACGTACTTCAAATTCAGTTAACAAGCTTTTCTTGTCAAACGAAATATCTTTTGAGTTGGTTGAGGAAAATGCTTGGTTGAAAGAGATATGTAATCCGTCGTAGAGAAACATATTTGCTTCAGAACATCTATAACTATTAGTACGAAGTTGGTTATACAGTTACAGACTTTAAAACTAGCTTACAGTTTTTGAATGTAAAGAAAGCTATCCGTTCAATACTCTTGGATAAGCAAATGTGAAAATCTGTAGTCTACAGGTTAAAAAAAGAAATTTGTAGTCCAAAACTACACTCCATAACTTTAAATCATAAGTTTATACTCTTTATGTTCTATAATAATCTATGTCTTTTAAAAAATATTTGTTTTTAAAAGATCTATATTTTACATTTTCAATGCAAGTAATAATGATAAATTACAGATTTCAAAAACACTAACTTAATTTATTGAATTTTGATTGGTTAAAAGTTATGGAAAATAGTTAATTAAAAAAAATAATACAATTATAATCTAAAATTTACGTGTTTTTTTAATATGTGTGAAAACTCTAAAACATAAATCATTGAAAGAATATTAGTATAAATGTATATTTACACTTTTTAATAAAATCTATTTTGATCATTTTTCTCTTTGAAATCTATTTTGGTGACAATTTTTTTTTTTATGTTTATGTTAAGGTATTCCTCTATTTTAAATGTAATTTTGATATCAAGTAAAACTAGAATTGGCCCGTAAAAGAAGAATCTGGTGCATTTCTCTACTGAAAGAAAGAAACCATTCATCTATAAACTGTGATTCTTCAACAAGAGACCTAGTTATCAAATACCAGTATACCGATTCTGAAAATGAGAGAGACTACATTTCACATTAATTATGATTTTACGATGTGACCCATCATCAACTTCCTCATAATGATTGCATAGAAAGACAAAGATGCAAATCCAACATTACAATCACATTCAAAGCTAAACAACGCCATTTCACCAATCTAGATTTGTCTCCTTTCTTACCCGGTGATGATGTTGCAATATCAATCCGGCTACTAGGAAAGTGTATCTGATACTTCCATGTATTTGGACTCTTTTCATTTTTTTTTCTTTTAATTAAAAAAAACAGTACCATACACTCTATAAAAGGTCATATTATTTAAAAGTATCAAACAACTCCATCAAATTAATATCCATTATACTTATGACTGGTTAACCACTAAATATAGCAGTTGTTAAATATAAATGAACAATATTTATATTTTATATAATTATAAAAAATACTGAAAATCATATTATTATAATAAATATAAAAATTATATTTATAAAATTATACTATTAATTTTAATAAAAAATATAGAAATATTTTTCTTTAAAGTTTTATAAAACAACATTAAAATATAATATATAAAAAATTAGTATTTCTATTATTTTTATTATTTTAATTTAAAATTTTAATTGAATATTTTTTTATTTTTATTTATATAGTTTTTTGAAAAAAAAATTACCCTCCCGCTACCGCCCGCAACCGCAAACGCTAGCTGAAACCAGCTTTTGAATTTTAGAGGTTTATAGCGGTTTGAAGCGATTTGTAGCGTTTTGTATGATTGTTACAAAACGCCAACAACCGCTACCAACCGCAAAAGCTGCGTTTGCGGGTGGTAACGGGAAAACCAGTCACGCCCTTAGTCTCTCATTTCTGTTAGAATTCATTACGTATGGTTAGGCTAATTCTTTAAAAAGGGATAATTAAGCTCACAGTTATGTAATTATAAACAGATAACTAATTTGTTATGACACTAACGTAGTAATTAAGGTAAGAGAAGACACTATAGCATTTTGTAACACCTTTTAACTCATGCCTTGGATATATTTTGTAACTGCTATAGCTAATGGTTGTGGTGTGTATCAGTGAGGAAGTGTAAGGTAATTATTGGTTTCTTTTTCTATTGTTTTATAAATAAGAAAAGTGAAACAATACGTTTGGGTTTTGCTCCGACGACCAACTCCAAACCAGTCTCTGTGCCACCACCCACTGCCTCAGCAAGTGGTGACCAACATCTGATTGCGTAAGCAAATATGAATCACGTGGTTGGCAGAGAGGGACAAAGTTAACTCAGAAAAGACAAGAAAAGAAAAGAAAAAGAAACAGCTGCTAGTGCGATCCTTTCACTTGCTCCAAAAAGGCAGTGATGTGGACTTGTATTAGTCTTCTAGCTTTGTCAGTGAGAATCATCCTCACGTTTGATAGAGGCAAAGCGTTTGCTCCTTTTCTTTTTATTGTTTCTAATTGATTCAGCTCTGTTGCTGCTTCTACAATGGCCGTCTCCATTGGTACGATCATTCCTTTTCTTTTAACACTCTCCATTGCTTTCTTCAATGCTTAGTTTTCATGTTCTTGGATTGCGTGAGAGCCTCTGAGGTTCTTGTACACAAAAAAAAAAAAAAACATTAAGTCTTTAGCATCTAATGAGTTAAGCTTGTGTGTATATGTGTAATCATATGGTTGTGATGATATTTTTTTAATTGTGTAGGGAGCCTACAATGGTGTGAGGTTGAACAGGATCTGGCCTCTTCTTGCTTCCAAAGAACCGTCATATATCTCATTAATCTACTGTTCCTCTGCATCTTCTACTTGCTCTTGGCAGCTAGTTGTGTTTCCAAACAGTTTACTGTTAGGAGCCGCAACAAAAGCTGGACCTTTGTGGCTGCAGCTGTTTGCTGTCTTGTTACTAGCATCACTTTTCTTGGTGCTGCTGGTTTTAAATTTCTGACTGATGATGCTAATGACGTCTTTTGGGTTGATTGCTTTGTTCAAGGGATCATTTGTGTTTCACTTACGGTTTCCCTGCTTGTTCAAGGGATCTCAAAATGGATTAAGATCGTTACATATGTTTGGTGGATGTCTTTTGCTTTGTTGGATACAGCTGAAAAGATTGAGAAGATACTTTCACAGGGAGAAGGCATCAGAGTATTAGACATTATAACATGGCCTATGAGCCTTATGCTTCTCCTTTGCTCCTGCATATCTCTCAAAGCATCTCCACCTCCTCAAGATTGCATTGAAACATGTCTTTCTGATCCTCTACTCATTGACAAAACTAGAAACAGCTCGGCGAGGTTGGCCACATCTGGGGTTTTCAGCATCTTGACATTCTCATGGATGAATCCTTTACTCTTGTCTGGTTTCAAGAAACCATTGACCCCAGAAGACATCCCTGGTCTAGTCCCAGAGGATGAGGCTGAGTTAGCTTACACTAAATTCTCTCAAGCATGGGATACTCTTCTTGCGGATGGAAGCTCAACAAAGGAAAGAAACTTGGTGTTTAGAGCCATTGCAAAAGTTTACTTCAAGGAAAACATATTCACAGCAGTCTGCGCCTTATTCAGAACCATTGCTGTTGTGTCTCTTCCACTAATGCTATATGTCTTTGTGGACTATGCAAACAGTGACCACCGTGATCTTCGCATTGGTTTCTTTAACTTAGCTTGTCTAGTTTCGCTGAAGCTTGTTGAATCATTGTCAATGAGACACTGGTACTTTGCAGCAAGAAGATCAGGGATGAGGATTAGATCAGCGTTAATGGTTGCTGTCTACAAAAAGCAGCTAAAGCTATCAAGCTTGGGGAGAAAAAAACATTCATCTGGAGAGATTGTGAACTACATCGCGGTGGATGCATACCGTATGGGAGAGTTCTTATGGTGGTTCCACTCAGGATGGAGTGCTACACTGCAGCTTTTGCTATCTACAATAGTACTTTTTGGAGTGGTTGGAGCAGGAGCCTTTCCAGGTTTGATTCTTCTCCTCCTATGTGGTCTCCTTAACCTACCATTTGCAAAGATGCTGAAGAACAGCCAGACGCAGTTCATGATGGCACAAGATAAACGACTCAGGTCAACCTCAGAGATTCTGAACAGTATGAAAGTCATTAAGCTGCAGTCATGGGAAGAGGAGTTCAAGAAACAGATTGAATCTTTCCGTGCTGATGAGTTCAAATGGTTAGCTAAGGCTCAACTAACAAAGGCCTTTGGTACTTTCCTCTATTGGATGTCTCCAACAATAGTTTCTTCTGTTATTTTTGTGGCGTGTGGTTTACTGAACAGCGCGCCACTGAACGCAAGCACCATCTTCACGGTTTTAGCTACACTAAGAGTTATGTCAGAGCCTGTTAGGCTTATACCTGAAGCCATTTCTGCTATCATCCAAGTCAATGTCTCCTTCGACAGGATAAACAACTTCTTGCTTGGTGATGAGCTGAAGATTGATGAGAAGAGAAGTGGTCTGAAAACATCTGGGAAAGTAGTTGACATACAAGCCGGTAACTTCAGTTGGGAACCAGAGATAAAGACTCCAACTCTAACGAATATATGTTTGGAAGTAAAGCATGGGAACACAGTTGCGGTTTGTGGACCAGTTGGTGCAGGAAAATCGTCTTTGTTGCATGCATTACTCGGAGAGATACCTAAAGTTTCTGGAACTGTAAGCAAAGCAACAAACAAGACTTTCAGATTTGCTCATTTTGAATAAGTAATGTTTGCTCTAAGTTGTTTAATTGAAACAGGTGAAGGTCTCTGGGTCCATAGCTTATGTTTCTCAGACCTCTTGGATCCAAAGTGGTACCATCAGGGACAACATCCTCTATGGAAAGCCAATGGAATCCAGAAGATACAATGCTGCTATTGAAGCATGTGCGTTAGATAAGGATATAAATGATTTTAAACATGGTGACCTCACAGAGATAGGACAAAGAGGGCTTAACTTGAGTGGAGGACAAAAGCAAAGGATTCAGTTGGCTCGTGCTGTCTATACAGACGCTGATGTTTACCTACTTGATGATCCTTTTAGTGCTGTGGATGCACATACAGCTGGAGTTCTTTTTCATGTAAGTGAGAACATTTCTTTTGACTAAGTTTTCTTAAACGCTGCTTCTTAATATGTTTAGCTGTGACCGCAGAGATGTGTTGAGGACTCTCTGAGGGAGAAAACAGTCATTCTTGTCACTCACCAAGTAGAATTCCTATCAAAAGTTGATCAAATTCTGGTAAAATTTGAGTGGTAGCAGATAAAAAAAAAGACTGCATATGTTTTAACTTATTAATGATTGATGATCTTGATCAGGTTATGGAAGAAGGAAGAATCACTCAATCAGGTAAGTATGAGGAACTTTTACAGATGGGGACTGCATTTCAACAGCTTGTGAATGCTCATAGCGATGCAGTAACTGTATTACCTTTAAGGAGCAATGAAAGCCTGGGAGATCTTAGGAAAGGGGACATGGGAGATATCGATGTTGTCGATAAAATAAAAGAAGATATCACAACAATGGACATAACAGAGGTCCAGCTTACACAAGAAGAAGAGAAAGAGTCAGGTTATGTTGGATTGAAACCTTTCTTGGACTACTTCCATGTCTCCCAAGGATGGTTTCTTCTATCAGCAACCGTACTCGGACAGGTTGGTTTTGTAGTATTCCAGGCTGCATCAACATACTGGCTTGCATTTGCTATTGGGATGCCTAAACTCTCAACTACAATGGTTATTGGAGTCTATAGCATTATCTCCACTCTTAGTGCTGGTTTTGTATACTCCAGAGCTGTTACAACTGTCTATCTTGGGCTAAAAGCTTCGAAAGCTTTCTTCTCTGGTTTCACAAATGCAGTCTTCAAAGCCCCAATGCTTTTCTTTGATTCTACTCCAGTTGGACGCATTCTTACCCGAGTAAGATCATCTTTGCTTATATCAATACACTACAGCTCAAGTATGATATAGCTGAATGTGGAATTTGCAGGCTTCATCTGATATGAACATCTTGGACTTTGACATTCCATCTGCGTTCATACTTGTTGTAGTACCTGCTGTTGAGCTCACTGCTGCTCTTATCGTCATGACATATGTTACATGGCAAGTAATTATCATAGCTCTTCTTGCTTTGGCAGCCACGAAAGTTGTTCAGGTACCTATTTTGATTCTTCTCTTTTTTTTTTGGCAGTAAAGAAGTCTACTAACATCTGCATTTTCTTTGACAAAATAGGATTACTATCTAGCATCTGCAAGGGAGCTGATTAGGATCAACGGAACAACTAAAGCTCCAGTGATGAACTATGCTGCAGAAACCTCACTTGGGGTGGTGACAATAAGAGCTTTTGGAACGGTAGAGAGATTCTTTAAAAGCTACCTAAGCCTAGTGGATGCAGATGCGGCGCTGTTCTTTCTGTCTAATGCAGCCATGGAATGGGTCATTATGAGGATAGAGATTCTGCAGAATGTGACTTTATTCACCTGTGCTCTATTGCTTATCCTTATTCCCAAGGGCTACATAGCTCCAGGTACATGAATTGTTAAACTCATCATATAATAAAGGTTTTGTGTGAACTTGTGCATTTGTGTTGCAGGTCTAGTTGGGCTTTCACTGTCCTATGCATTAACATTGACACAAACTCAGGTGTTTCTAACCAGATGGTATTGTACCTTGTCAAACTCCATAATTTCGGTAGAGAGGATAAAACAGTACATGAGCATACCAGAAGAGCCTCCTGCGGTTGTGGATGGTAGAAGACCACCGTCCTCATGGCCTTCCAATGGTACCATTCACTTGCAGGAGCTTACGGTAAGAAGCTACTTTACTTGTTAGTAGATGATGGTTTTAAACTATGCTAAATGCATTGCTTTGCTTATTTTTCTTTTGAAGATAAGGTATCGCCCCAATGCTCCATTGGTTCTGAAAGGAATCTCTTGCACATTCAGGGAAGGGACAAGAGTGGGAGTTGTGGGGAGAACAGGAAGTGGGAAAAGCACATTGATCAGTGCTTTATTTCGTTTGGTAGAACCAGCAAGTGGTTGCATATTGATTGATGGTATTGACATAAGTAAGATTGGTCTGAAAGACCTGAGGATGAAACTCAGCATCATTCCTCAAGAACCAACTCTTTTCCGTGGCTGCATAAGGACCAACCTTGATCCTTTAGGTGTTTACTCCGACGAAGATATCTGGAAGGTAAAAAAGAAAAAAAAATAAGAAACAAGAATGAGATTTCTTCTAAACACTTGCAGCCTCTTCTGATGAAAACCATTTCCTTAGGCTCTTGAGAAGTGTCAGCTCAAGACAACGATCAGCAATCTCCCTAATAAACTTGATTCTTTAGGTAAATGAAATGATGTTTTCAGTTTACAAGATTTGGTTTTTTACCATTATGTTTATGTTTTTGTTGTAAGAGAAGTGAGTGAGGAAGGAGAGAACTGGAGTGTGGGACAGAGACAGTTGTTCTGTTTGGGAAGAGTGTTGTTGAAGAGAAACAAAATATTGGTGTTAGATGAAGCTACAGCTTCCATTGATTCAGCTACCGATGCAATCATTCAGAAAACTATAAGAGAGGAGTTTTCGGAGTGCACGGTGATAACAGTTGCTCATAGAGTACCAACGGTTATAGATAGTGACATGGTCATGGTTCTCTCCTTTGGTAAACATCTTCTTTCTCATAATAAACCCTCTTTCTTTTTCATGTCGAGGCTCATGATTTGGTTTTTGAACAGGTGATCTTGTGGAGTACAACGAGCCTTGGAAGCTAATGGAGACTGATTCTTACTTCTCCAAGCTCGTTGCTGAGTATTGGGCAAGTTGCAGAGGACATTCTTCTCAAAATCTTCAAATCCACATCTAAAATCTTGCAAGTCTACTTTTATCAGGCTATCAGCTGCTACTGTAACATAAATGTATAATAATTCACATTATGATCTTCCATTAAAATAAAATTTGTCATTATTAAATAAAAAGAAAGTTACAAAAAGCGATGATCACTAATCAGAAACAGAGCATTGCTGACGCTGACGTCATTTTCCGATAAAACAATTTAACAGATATTTTGCATCCCCAGCCATCTCTCTCCACGATCACATCTTCCGAAACATCTCTGAGTTTGCCTCTAACCTATACTTGATCAACTGTTCAAGATATCAATCATGTAAAGTCAAGTACATTTCTACGTGCAGTTTATTAATTACTCCCTCCGTTTCAATATAGATAATTTTTTACGTGATTTTTGTTGTTTCACATATGGATAACTTTAACTTTATCAAAAACTATGTAGCCAATTATATTTTTACTATTTTTTATACTAGATAAAATTAATTTTAAATTATATTTCTAATAATTTTTTTAGAAAAAAAATAATTTTCTTAATATGTGTGTAAAAGTGTAAAAGTTTATGTATTAAAATAAAGTTATAGTTATTTTAATTTCCATATCTTGTTTGTATTTGGAACCTTAAGCAAAAACTACATTCAACAACATGATACATTTCCTATAACCATTTAACAATCCCATATTAAGAATAATCACAATTATTTCATAATAAATGATTAAGAAGCAGAAACATACCCACTAAAGTGACAAAGAAAAGGTAGATGCTCACAGAAAAGATTAATGTGATCAGTGGTCGAGATCAAATCAAATCCAAACACGTAAACTAGAACCTGAACTGGACACTTAAACTATCACACTATAAAGCATCAAGGCATGAATTGAAGAAATTAGGTGGAAAAACCAAGGTAAAAGACAAGCTTTCAACTTTTCCTCAATTATTATATAATCAACAACGTAAACGGCAAAGCACAAAAAAAGTAGCCTTTACAAGAAGCAAACTGAAATAAAAAAAAGATTATAAAATGAAAATAGGCATAGGAAAAAAACATTGTTTTGGTAACATAGGCGATTTGGTGATATTCGAAGGCGACTGACGATTCACGATCTCTGCTGTCTACGCAGGCAGCATGGATGGATTTGAAAGAGGTTCCGGCATATCATCCGCCTCACGTTCATCAGGAAGAGAAATCTTGGGTTTCGGTGACACAGAAGAAGCAAGTTATGAAAAAATACGAGTTAGACATATTGATCTATGATGGGAAGCACTCACTGGAGGGACCATTGGAAATTATTGAGGAAGCCAATCCACTCTAGGAGGATTTTGTGATTGCTAGGTTTCTGAAAGCAGCGCCTCACATCGCGAAGGTTCATATGATTGTGAATAAGATCTGGGCATTTGGGGATAAAACACAGAAGCTTGACGTGTATGAGATGGATTCTAAAACGAGGAGAATCAGGATCACCAGTGAGAAAGTAGGAGATAAAGTTATGAGGCGAGGGATGTGGAATATAGCAGGAGTTCCCATGGTGGTTTCTAATTGGTCTCCAAAAGAAGATGACTCAAATGCTATTTTGATCCCTCTCTAGGTTCACTTGAAGAATGTGCCAATGAGATGTAATCATGGGAGGGTTTGAGTTTCATGACGGGTGCAGTAGGAGTTCCAGATCGCTTCCTTCCAGAGACAATTGCATGTACTAACTTTGATACTGCAAAGATATTTGTCAATGCAGACTTATCGAAAGAACTGCCAGAGAAGATAAATTTTATTATTCAAGGGAAGGAGACTACGGTAGATTTCACTTATCCAAAGTTTCTCCCGAGATGTGTCACATGTGTTAAATGGGGTCATTACAAGAGATTTTGTAAGGCGAACGAGAAAGGGAATGTAGAAGAACAAAAGAACTGCAAAACACCAGAAACATGTTCTCGGATTCTTAATCTAGATACACAAAAAATTGCAAAGAAAAGGAGCATGGAAATGAGAAGGGAGAAAGAAAACGAGAAGAATGAGGAAGAGAAGCAAACACATGTAGTTGGGATAAATAATAAGGAGGGTGAAGGAATTATAGGAGAGGGAAGTAAAGAGGAGAAAGAAGAGGAGTCAGTGATGGAAGATGGACAAATAAATGAATGGAGAAGAGTATCATTAGAGAAAGTGGGGAGAAGTCCAAACTCACAGAAACTGAAATATGGCTAAGTAACGATTGCTACACCTTCAAGGTTTGCAGCGTTAAGCAATGTAGATGAAAATGGAAAAGAGATAGAGAGGAGCAAAGAGAGGAAGTAGAAAATATGAGAAATGAGGAAGTTGATGACATATATCAAAGTTTGGCAGAGGAAAGTGTGGAAGGAAAATTAAAGGAGAATAAAAAGGGGAAAAGCAGATCAACTAACATTGAAGTAACATAAATTTAAACCTAAACTTCAGATCATATTAAGTATCAAGGGGTTTTCCAGTATCACAAAGATAGTTTTTTTTGGCTTAGATTTTCACAAGTAACAAGGTGGAGATGTCCAATTGGTAAATTATTGTGTCAGGTTAATTTTGAAACTAAAGTTAAAGTAAAAAAAAGAAAAAAAATTTAAAATTGATTTTAATTTGAATTAAAAAAAATAAAATAAAAATCAGATCAAGTAGGATGAACATACGAAGTTATAAGAATAATTTAATGGCATGGTTCTTGCAAAAAAATAGGAAAATTAGAGTTCTTTAAACCACAAAATAAAATGAGGAAAGGAATGCTTATAATATTTTCTTTTAAATTACAAGATTATTTTAAATAAAACAACCATATCATCGTGACAATAACAATTTCAAACATATCATTGATGACGATGGTGGTTTATCACATAACCATTAACTGTGACTTTTTAACATATCTCTAATGATAGTTTGATCATTGACATATCTGTAACGATAGTTTCCGACATCATCATTAAAAACTTTGACATTATCTATCATTTCAAAAAATCTTGAAATATCTATTATTTTAAAAGATGGTTATCGAAAACATCTTTATTGACATATCTACCATCATTTTTAACGATGATATGGGAAATTATCGTTAAAGATATGTCAAAAATGGTATTGTTAATAGTTATGTGAGAAATCACCACCATCATTAGTGATATCTTTGAAATTATTATTGTCAACAATGATAAATCTGTTTAAAAAAAATCATTTAATTAAAAAAATTATTTGGAATTTGTTTTTGAATTTTGTGATTTTTCTTTAATTTCTTTTAGTTTCTCAATTTTCATTTATTATCTGTATTTTAATTTAATCTAATTTATTTTCTTCATTTTTTAATTTTCTGAATTTTAATTAATTTTCTGAATGTTTACTTTAGTTTTCTGATTTTATTTTAATTTTCTAAATTTTTATTTGATTTTTTATTAATTAAATAATTATTCTTTTCCGAAAAAAACTTACACATCATCATTTTTACCTGTTGGACAAGTCAATTTTTACTTGATGAACAAGTAAGCCAAGTTGAAAGTTTTTTGTGATACAAATGTCACTTTGAAGGTTTAAAGTGATAGTAGAAAAAGTTCAAGGTTTAAAGTATCAGTGTGTGTCACTTTCAAGGTTTTTTATGCGATTTTCCCTATATCTGAAAGTTTGTTTGAAGAGTTTATGAGATTTCAGCCACTAGAATTTGAAGTAGCTTCGGTCGATACATTAAAGAAGCTTTAGGGTTTTCAGTGTAGTGAAACTAATTGCACTAGACTAGAAAAAGAGGTCACTATGGAAAAGATAAAAGAAGTTTTATTCCGGATGTCTGGTAATAAATCACCAGGGCCAGATAGTTTTACTATATAGTGTTTCAAGGAGGCATGTGCAATGATTGGAGAATATATTACAGTGGCAATTCAATTATTTGTCCTAAAATTTTTTTTGCCTAAGGATTTAAATTCTACAATCATGGCACTCATACAAAAAAAAAGAAAAAGCGAAAATGAAGGCTTACATGCTAATATCCTGTTAAAACTGTATAAGGTAAAATACAAATAGGCTAAAAAGCATTCTACCTAAATGTATTACCTTGAATAAGTCTGCTTTCATTAAAGAGCGTTGACTAATGCATAATGTGTTGTTAGCTACTAAATTGGTGAAAGATTATCATAACGAAAATATTTCTCCTAGATGTGTTCTTCAAATAGACATCTCAAAGGTGTTTGATTCAGTGCAATTGTCTTTTTACTAAATACTTTGAAAGCTTTGGGTCTTCCGGATAAGTTTATTCACTGGATCTCACTTTGTATAAATTTTGCTTTGTTCTCAGTAAAAGTCAATGGTGAATTAGCATGGTATTTTTAGAGTAAAAAAGGTCTAAGGCAGAGATGACCTCTATCTCCATACTTATTTGTGATTTGTATGAATGTTCTTTAGAAGATGTTAGATGAAGCGACTTTTTAAAGGGAAGATTGTTAGAATAGAGAGATTATAGTGTTGTGATAGGTGTTTAGAACAAAGAGTGGTCGGATTTAAAGAGGGAGAATAAAAGATTAAGTGAGAGTTAAATAGACTGCAATGGAGAATAAGAGAAATTAAGTGAGATTCATGTAAGGAGAGATAAGAGAGAGTATAAAAGACTTGATAATGGTGTAGAAGAAAGGGAAACTCTTCACTTTCAGCTTAGTTTTGAAATGTATACAATGGGGTGGCTTTATAGCCTTACAACAAAAAAATAAACAACTAATAAAGCAGAGGAAACTTAAACAATTATTATTGTTGGAAATCAGGTTCAGATCAGCTGGAGAGAGAGAATGACACGTCCAGAATGGCTTGAAAGTGACCTGATCTAACAACTCTTTGGTTAAGGCA
>CAJHQQ010002371.1:0-66293 GCA_905132885.1 Moricandia moricandioides
GAATCTCTCATGTACAATTTTTACCAAGCCGTTAAAATTCACACTTGATTTCCATAGGGTTGTAATTCAATTCGTTAAATCATCGTGGCAGGGAGATATTAATAAGACAGTGGGAGAGGTGGACTGTGAAACATTACATAGGATTTTCTGGAAGTTGGAGATGGTGAGGCTTGGCAAAAGGAAGACGACGTAAGAGTTATGGTTTGATTTGTGGGTCATTCTTAAAAGAAGTTGGATCTAGATTTACTTGTTAGATCTATTTAGCATGTCGAATCCACGCAATATGCTAATTAAAAAATAGACGTGTCAACCTTATGTTAACCTATTTAGTGATGTGGCTAAAGCAGAATTGACGAAAAGTCTCCTTCATATAGTAAAATTTGTTTTATCCCTTACCGAATATTATTTTTAGAAGAAAAATCCACTTGTGTACTATCTTATTATATAAAGCTTGGTTTCTCGAAGTTGTAATTAACATGATCCTGACGCATGTCAATAAAAAAAATTTAAGATTGTGATATGTGTTAAAAATGTTTTTATATATAATTATCTATATTAAATTATTCGATATTAGTTATTGATTTTCCTTTTTTGTAAATTCTAATTAAAAGAGAATTTTAAACTTACTAGAAAGTAATTTTCCTTTTTTTTAAAACAAGTATGAAGAGAATGATATTAAAAACATTAACTTAACAATTTTTTTAAAAAAAATATTGATGATATTAGCAAAAACGAATTTTAAATCAGTAATTTTAAAGTTTATTTATAAGTAACTGGAAATTTTTTATATTATTTATATTTTTAACCACATATAATTGTAAATATTATGTGTTGGAAATTTTCCTTATTAAAATCCTGAAAAAGTTGCAAAAGAGTATTTGATAGTGGATTTCCTTTTTCTCAAATCCTAAACAAAAACAATATTTGTAACATCAACTTTCATATGTTTTCTTATCAACAATCAATCATATCTCTATAATATTATTTGAAAAGAGATTTTTCTACGTGTCGCGTTCACGTTAACTGTCACGATGGTTAATTACATTGATATCCTTAATAAATTATAATTAATTATTATAATTATCATTATTAATATTTCTATTTTTATCTCTTTATTTTTATTTTCTTTATTTTTTTTCTTAAATATTGTAACATGTAATTTACTAGTTTTTCTTCAAGTAAGTTACATATTAACATATAACTATTATAATGTGAGTAATCTTTAAAAGGCATGTTTTTATTTTTTTCTTATTTACTTTTTTCAACTCTTATTTACATTTTCTCATATATTGAATTTTTTTTATTATTTTTAGATATTTTCTTAATAGAAAAAATAAGTTTAGTTAGTAAGGTTTATAAAGAAACTAAGATTATTTATTACATATTAAATAAAACTAGTTTAAATGTTTTTTTTTTACTGTCATGTAACTTTGTGTTATGCAATTTTCACTAACGATGGACCTAAACGAAGAATTCACTTATTGGATTTTTTTACTTTATAAACTAGTAAATTATTAGTAGGTTCAAATAAATTATAGAAAACCAAATAAATAAATATCACTAAAATAGCATATTACAAACATGATTAACAACTTAAACTAAAATTATTAACTATACCAAATTTAATCCACATTAAGATTATAAAATTAAATATCATGATCAAATTGAATAGTTTGCAAAAAAAAAAACCGCAGCTAAACAATTCATAACTAAAAAATAATCAAAATGTTCAAATAAATACACAAGAAAATTAAAAAAATACTAATAAAAATACTCAAATAATTACACTTTAGTTTTTTTTTATAAATATTCATGAAGGCGCATGTGTGCGGTTGAGTCACCTAATTTTCTAAATAAAAGTTGATTTAATGCTATTCAAAAGCATTTTCTCTATATATTTAACAATAATTTTTGAAATAAAATTAGTTTAAATTTTTAGCTAATACAATTATATTATGTAACAAAGAGAAGATTAAATAAATAACCCAAAAGCAGTCATAACTCATGAACCCCACATAAAAATCGTTTGTGGCGGCTAGAATTTAAAACACATTATTGTATATGTATATACTATTATTATATATATGTGTGAACACTAAAAGCTTTTCCTAGCTGTTTCTTTCTTCATCTCCATCTCCATCTCCATCTCCTCTCCTCTCTCTCTCTTTTCATCATCTCATCTCTTTACGAATTGAGAGTATGTTTGTTTGTTTTTCTCCCAAGAAAAAAAGAGAGATGGGTTTCATCTCGTCAGCGGAGAAAGTTATGAAGGTTCTTCTCTTCATCGCCATCTTCTTTGATATGTTCAGATCAAATGCTCAACTCTTACCAGATGATGAAGGTGCCTATCTCTTCTTTCTTCTCAGTTCCAGTTCTAAATTTTTAGCACTTTGAATTGGAACTTAAAAGTATTCGTTCATATCAAAAATAAATAATTTTATTGAAAGAAATTATCTTTTTCGAACTACTCACAAACTTTTTTTTTTTTTGACAAACTATACTTTTCTTGAATTTTTGTTTAAAAACATTTTAATTAACAAATTGGGTTTTAGTTTTGGTTTTGTTAAATACAAGTTTTTCTTTTAAATACCAAAACAATTATGAAAGTATCAGATGGTTTTATACATATTTACTTATGCTTGAAAATCGTCCAAGAAAATTTGGAACCTCAAATAAAAAGTTTTTTAAAGAAAATAACTCAACTATAAAATTTAAAAACAACAAATATTGCAACTGTTTTTATTTATTACGTGGTCAAATCTGACGAATGAGGGGCTGGAATATATTGGATTTATTTATTTAATTACGGGGACCACCTCTATAATTGAATCATCGTCAGTGTTCCATCCACTAGTTGGAAAAAGTTTATTTCGGTGCATATTATATTATTATTATTATTTCTACACAAATTAATTTTCATTTATGACTCTGACCTTTCCGGTGATCAGTGACTACACATCTAAACTACTTACTCTCTCCATTTCAAATTATTCGTTGTTCTACGGGTTTTGTAGTATAAAATTAAAAAAATAGTTAAATATTCAAATGTGGCCTTGTTTAATTATTAGAATTGCATAGCAATTATTATTTATCTTGATTTAATTAAGGATAAAAGAGATAGATTAATAGAAAAGTTACATTAAAATCATGAAATGACTTTTATTTTATAACGAAAGTACTTAATTTAAAATAGAGAAAGTATCGTTTTATTATTTAATAACAAATTACCACGTTTTGTTATTTAATAACAAATTACCATGTTTGACCGAGAGATAACAAATTACCATGTTATTTATAAGCCAAATAAATATATATCTATAATGTCAAACACATAAACACCATCCAGTTATATGATTTATAAAATTATACGCGGAAAAATTTCACAAATATTTTCTTAAGTTTTGTTATAAAAATGAAACTTAAGAAGAAAAGATAAAAATAATTTTTTTTATTATAAAATTTTTATTTTTTTTATTATAAAAAATTTATTTTTTAAAAAATTTTAAATCTCATCTCCAAAAACCCACCTCATAATTTTGAACTCTAAATCTAAATTAGTTAACTCAAAAGATATAATATATATATTTATATATTTTAATAAAATCTATTGTAGTCATTTTTATTCTTAAAATTATTTTAATGACAAAATTTTGTTTACGTCTATCCTAAGGTATTTTTCGTTATTATACTTTATAGTTTGTTAATTTATATATCCCTTTTAATATGTGCACGTTCGATGTAAGAGAGGCGTTGAGATATTACCTTATTTGTTCAATAATTGACCTGACCTTTCCTCATTTTTGTTTTATCAAAGTTTGACTTCTAAATCTTCACCGTCAAATGTTTTGACCTTTAATTACATACAGTTCAAACGTTGCGGACGATCTTCACAAAGCTACAACACCTACCAGTGACGATCGAAAACACTTCTTGTTCGGACAGAAGTTCGAACTTCACGTCCGGCCCAGGAAACCGTACCATCATCTGCGACTGTACTGTAAACTCCACTTGTCATGTCACTAGAATGTTAGTAAAAAGAAAGAACACTCTCTCCTCTTCAATGTTGTTGTAACTTGTGACACAAGAAACTAACTTAGGGTTCTTTCTTTCTTGATTTTAGATTTCTCAAAAGTTTAAGTTTGCCTGGAATATTCCCGCCTGAGTTCGGGAACCTCACGCGTCTGCGAGAGATGTACGTTTACCATTTCACTCATCAAATGATCTCTGTTTCTAGGGTTTCTTTCAAACTTGGGAGTCAAGCAATCATTCTTTGTGTTTTTTTTTTTTACAGAGATCTTTCTCGGAACTATCTCAATGGAACAATACCTATTACCTTGTCTCAAACCCCACTTGAGATCTTGTAACCATTCTCTGAACTTTTGTTCTGTTTTGTGTTCTTGTGATTATAAAGTTGTACTGATTCTTGTTTTCTTGAATAAACAGGTCTGTAACTGGTAACCGTCTCTCTGGACCAATTCCTCGTCAACTTGGAGACGTTACTACACTTACTGATTTGTAATGTTTAATAGATCTTAATTTTTTTTTTCTTCAAACCGAAACCGAAGAGATGCTAACATGGAAACTAAACATATGCAGGAACTTAGAATCTAATTTATTAACAGGAACCAGTTCCTTCAAGCCTAGGGAACTTAAGAAGATTAAATAGCTTGTAAGATCCTTAATCATACATACTTTCTGTATTGTTATTAAAGTTTTTTACTTAGTGATTTGATTGATTTATGTCACAGACTTCTTTCTGCAAACAACTTCACCGGTCAACTCCCTGAGTCCTTAAGCAATCTCAAGAACTTGACAAATTTGTAAGTACATTTCAACAAATATTGATTCTTTGTAATGATTCTAAATAAAATCTTTCTTGTAGTCGGATAGATGGAAACTCTTTATCTGGGAAGATACCTGAGTTCATTGGAAACTGGACTCTGCTTGATAGGCTGTGAGTAAAACATTATCTCTCAGAGTACTTTTTATCAAGAACAATTGTGGTTACTAAAATTATTATGAAACTGCAGTGATCTTCAAGGCTCATCAATGTCAGGTCCAATTCCAGCTTCACTCTCAAACTTGCGGAACTTGACTGAACTGTAAGTAAAGCAAAGAGTTTAACAATGACTTTCTTCGCACGCAAGTCATCCAAATATTGCTTAACCTAAAGTAAGTTCTCTCTTTTTTTTTATCAGGAGGATAACTGATTTGAATGGACCAACCTCTGATTTTCCAGACCTGCGGAATATGACCATGATAAAACGATTGTAAGTTTAGTTACCTTGACTCAGAGCCGGCCCTGAGATTTTAGCGGCCACATACAAACAATAAGAACTTAAATAGAAATTAATTTTAAAAATTTAGAGATCGATGTGTATGTCCAGAACCGGTCCTGCTTTAAATTTATTCTGCATTCATCATACTATATTTTTAACAATCTGTTTTGCATGCTTTATTGACTTCATCAGGGTACTAAGAAACTGTTTAATAAGGGGACGTATCCCGGATTACATTGGTTCCATGACTGAGCTGAAGACACTGTAAGTCAAAACTCTCTTGCTAGATCTATTGGTTAAAGGGCTAATGATGTGTTCAAGATCTCACATTAAAGTATGTGTGTGTGTTGTGCAGAGATTTAAGCTCAAACATGTTAACTGGTCCAATTCCAAATACATTTAGGACTCTGGATTATAACTTTATGTAAGTCTTCAAATTATCAGAATATTAGAAGATGATTGAAAAAAAAGAAAACTGATTCTTCTTTTGGTGCTTTAGGTTTCTGAGTAATAACTCACTATCAGGTCAAGTTCCTCAGTTCATCCTAGACAGTAAAGACTTGGTGTAAGCAAAATAACAACTAATTACCTCTGTGGTTTTGTATAATCATCTGCTTATACGTGTCCTTTCTTGATCTGCTTCAGGGACTTGTCTTACAACAACTTCACTCAAGCACCTCCTCGTAGCTGTAATCAGCCTGATATGTAAGCACTATTGTTGTATAATGTTTAACATATTGTATACTTTACTTGTTAATTGTTTGTTATCTAATCAGCTTTATTGGTAATAAACTTTCAGTAACTTAGTCTCCAGCTACCCATCAGCAACAGATAACTCGTTAGTCTCCTTTCTTTTTCCCTCCTTTTTCGATTTAAAAAAAACACTGAAAAAAGAAAACAATGTCTACTTGTGTAGTGCTCAATGGTGTTTGAGAAGGGATCTTCCATGTCCAAGAGAAGCCAAACGTGAGTGTATATACACTTAAATAAGCATATTCAATATTCAGAGTGTTAACTCACATGTCTACCTTACAGAATCTTCCCTATTCATCAACTGTGGAGGAGAAGCAGTGGAGGTTGGAAAAGAGAGGTATGAGGAAGATTTGGACACTGGAGGAGCATCAAGATTCATCTCTGTAGGTGAAATATGGGGATACAGCAGTTCTGGACGTTGGGTAGGCGATGACAATGCTCCCTATTTAGCAAGAGACAACACATTCAACTTGTTAAATGAATCGGTTCCACAGTATTACAAAACAGCACGTCTCGCTCCACAGTCACTCAAGTACTATGGACTATGCTTGAGAAGTGAGAGTTACAAACTGCAGCTCCATTTTGCAGAGATAATGTTCTCTAATGACCAGACTTATAGTAGCATAGGGAGACGAGTATTCGACATCTATGTTCAAGTGAGTTTCATTTGGCAGAACAAAGAAAAAGTCTCTCTCTCTCTCTTTGTTCTAACAAGAGAATGATATGTTGCTGCAGGGGAACTTGTTGGTGAAGGACTTTAACATAGCAGAGAGAGCAGGTGGAGTTGGTAAGCCTTACACAATGGCAATTGATAGAGTTCAAGTGAATGGAAGTACGTTGGAGGTTCATTTTCTATGGTCAGGGAAAGGCACAAACGTGTTACCAGGACGAGGTGTTTATGGTCCTCTCATATCTGCTATAACCATTACACCAAGTGAGTTTTTTTTTTCAATCTTTGTACTAAAAAACAGTTTTAGGGGTGAGTTAGTGAATCTTCTTTCTCTCTGTTGTTGTAGATTACAAGGTTGATGACGGAAAGCCATTGTCAAATGGAGCTGTTGCAGGCATTGTAGTTGCAGCGTGTGCTGTTTTCACATTGCTTGTTCTTGTAATCCTTAGGCTTACAGGTTACTTAGGTCGAAAAAAAGAAGAGGATGACAATGGTAAAGAAAAACATCAAGAACTTGTCTATTCATTTCAAGATCTAATTGCTTGTATCAAATCTCACTCGTGTTTTGTTTTATCAGAAGAGCTCAGGGGACTTGATTTGCAGACAGGGTCATTCACATTGAAACAAATCAAACGTGCAACTAATAACTTTGATCCAGAAAACAAGATTGGTGAAGGAGGTTTTGGACCTGTTTATAAGGTGGTGGTTGCTTTAGGTTTTGCCATCTTTACATAGTTCTGTGATGTTATAGTATTAAGTATTGATGTGTGTTTGGTTACTAGGGTGTACTTGGTGATGGAACAACCATTGCAGTGAAGCAGCTTTCATCTAAATCAAAGCAAGGGAACAGAGAGTTTGTGACTGAGATTGGGATGATATCAGCCTTGCAACACCCTAATCTTGTAAAGCTTTATGGTTGTTGCATTGAAGGGAAGGAGCTTTTGCTTGTGTACGAGTACTTAGAGAACAACAGTCTCGCTCGAGCACTCTTTGGTTAGTTTTCTATTCATCTATGGAACCAAAGTTCTTGAAAAAAACTTTATGCTAAAGTCTCCTCTTGTGAGTTTATTAGGTTCAGAGAAACAGAGACTTCACTTGGATTGGCCAACAAGGAACAAGATATGCATAGGGATTGCTAAAGGGTTAGCTTATCTACACGAGGAGTCAAGGCTGAAGATTGTTCACAGAGACATTAAAGCGACGAATGTGCTTCTTGATCAGTCTCTAAATGCTAAGATCTCTGACTTTGGTCTTGCTAAGCTCGATGAAGAAGAGAATACACATATCAGCACAAGGATTGCAGGAACAATGTGAGTGTTCTAAAAAGGTCTTTACCTTTGTCTCATATCTTGCATGTACTTACTTTTGTTATTTCGATTGATGCAGAGGTTACATGGCTCCTGAGTATGCAATGAGAGGTTACTTAACAGACAAAGCAGATGTCTACAGCTTTGGTGTTGTCTGTTTAGAGATTGTTTAGTGGAAAGAGCAACACAAACTACAGACCAAAGGAAGAGTTTGTGTACCTTCTTGACTGGGCCTATGTCTTGCAAGAACAAGGGAATCTACTAGAGCTTGTGGACATGGATCTCGGTACAAACTTTTCCAAGAAAGAAGCAAAGAGGATGTTGAACATTGCTTTGCTCTGCACAAACCCATCTCCAACTTTAAGACCACCAATGTCATCTGTTGTGAGTATGTTAGAAGGGAAAATCAAAGTGGAACCACCGTTGGTGAAACGTGAATCTGATCCAAGTAGTGCAGCTGCAATGAGGTTTAGGGCCTTTGAGCTTTTATCACAAGACAGTGAGTCACAGGCTTCTACTTTTGAAAGAGACAGAGAACAGAAAAGCTCTTCGTCTATGGATGGTCCTTGGGTTGACTCTTCCTTCTCTGGACAAGGCAAAGATGTTAACATGAAACACGAAGAAGATGATGAACGATCATTATCCTCCAAGAAACTTTTAGATGATCTTACCGAGGTGAAGGTTGAGTAAAGAACTGTAGATCTTCAACAGCAAAGATGTGAAGAAATTTGATCATCTTTGTCATGGAAACTATTGGATGATCTTACCAATGTGAAGCAAAGCATTGTACAGATTCTTTTGTTGTTTGTTTAAATCAAGATTTCAAAATTCACTTGCCATCAGAGACCTTTTGTGTGAGTTTGATTTTAGTTTTACTATATACAAGTTTGATATCATGAGGCCAAAACATTCTTTTAACAAGTTTACTTCAGAACTCGAAAGCATTGTTAAGGTGGATGGAGAAAGAAGGTTGAGCAACACTTGCAAGAGGAGACTCTGCTCTAACACTTGAATCGTGCAGAAACAGCAGTTGTCCGAGCTGGAGAAGAAAGAGAGACGAACTGTCATCTCTAGTAGCTGAAACTGATGTAAAAGCTTCTACTCTCCAAAGATCTCCCATGGCTGCTAACTGTTGGATCAGGGCTAGGTCGACGAAGTTGGAGTGGACCGAGCTCGATTTGTGGGTTTATTTCGAAGACGTTTTGATAACTCGAAACAATTGCTCTTTTCGATTGCACTTTACATATTACTATATGTTATCTCAGGGAACAAAGATTGGCAGAAAATAGAAATGTAAACCCTAGGTTTTTAGTTGTTTTTTTCTCTCGTCCTCCCGTTTCATCTCCTTTTATAGCCGCCCTTCGCTCCTGTTCGCCCTAATTTGGTTCATGCTTTAACGGCCCGGACTCTCTCCGTGGGCCAAACAATTTGCTAATGCGACCAGGAACGAACTCGGCTTTATCGGCTCGTAGTGCTGAGTTAGGTTTTCTCAATGGGTCCCACGATACTAAGGACTGTTAGTTCGCTATCAGCTTCTGGTCGAGCCGATAATCTTTCCTAGACATCGACCGAGCCGCGACCTCCTCTAACATCCATGTTTATTGGGCCGGCCTTTTATCCAATGCGCCATGTGGAGGGATACAATCCATCTCCAACACTAACGAATGTTCCATACCACTTGTTCTGCTTTTATAACTTGTTGAAAACTCAACCATTCCCTAAGGTTCACAGAGCAAAGAGGTAGAAACTGTAAATAGTCTGTGCACAAATTTCATTCTTGGCAAGAAATGCCACTGAACTTGATTCACAACATCAATAGTTTCTTCCAGATTCATACCATAGCTTAACCAAATCCTATTCTCACAAGATCTCAAATAGACAAGCATCTAAGTTCCAAAACTTTGCATGTGCTCATGCTCAAATCTATAAGAAATCTCCTGCATTTTCACCCAATATACACAAGATCTATATATGCAGAAGCATGTTAAACCGAAAACATATATTAACCCAATTTAGAGATGAAGATGACTTGATATGATATGGAAATCACTGTAAGAGTCGGGGAAGAAATCATAAACGGAAATTAGCCACTTGTCAACGCTCAAGTGCCCTTCTAGTTGACTGTTCAAAGCTTTCTCTCTCTCTAGATTTATTTTGTTATGAATAGAAAACTTAATTGATTATCTTCTCTTTGCAAAGTCTCATATATATACATACAACTAAGAGGCACTATGTGAAGAGTTACATATGTCCAAGGAATAGATACATATGAATACAAGGAAGAGATACATATGTTCAATGAAGAGTTATGTGTGTTCGTTTATGAACAAAACAAAGACTAAGACCATGCAACTTCACATAGATTACAGAGTTTCCAAATCTCCTGTACTTCTCTCTTTAAGATATTTTTGCCTGGAATTCACTAGAATACATAAGTTTTTACTCTTGAGAGCTACAAGGGTGTTAACTATTAACCACACTCTTTCTCTCTTGGACTCAAGAAGACAGTAGTGTCATCTCTTCGGCTTCTCCTTATCTCATATACTTGAGTTGTCCATCCACAATAGGCCTTTCGCAATAATTGGCTCAATAAAAAACCTCTGTAATCTTGGACCCATTCAACTGAGACCCAACATCCCACATAAAGCATGACCAAGCAGTAGAATTCTTTCTCTGAACTCTTCATCTTGGTTTTATACGCTCTTAAGTATAGTAAATTTCAATTCTGGTATCCTTAGATTTGTTTGACCTGACTTCCATTCGTTAAATCCCTTGCTTTAAATCTCTTTTTGGAACTCTTTCTTGTCACCTTTAAGCCAGCACCTAAAATGACAAGACTTATCCATCTCAATAGAGGATTACTTTAAGTATCCTGAGACACCCTTTAACCTTCTCTCTAGGTAGTACCTTAGTAAGCATATTTGTAGGATTCATTGATTTATCAATCTTGAGAACCTTCACTTCATCCTCTGCCATAATGCCCCTTATAAAGTGATATTTAACCTCTAAGTGCTTTGTCCTCTTATGAAACATGTATTTGTGAGCTAAATAAATCGTATTTTGTGAATCACAATGCACCTCTACAGCTTTCGCCTATAACCGAGCTCCTCACATATCTCATTCAACCACAACACATCTCTTACTGCCTCCGAAAATGCCATATACTCGGCCTCCGGTATCAAAAATGCCACTACCTTCTGAAGAGTAGACTTCCACCTCATTTTGTTTCTCCAATAATGAACATGTAACCTAATATTGACATGCATCTGTTCAAGTTTGATGTGTAGTCGGAGTCACAATCACTACAAGAAAACAAGAAATTTCCCGGTGGAAAAAAATCCGTTAGGAATTCCTAAGGAAATCCCAAGAAACTCCGACGGAATGGCATACGAGGAAAGTCATCAAGAACCCGTATTTAGACATATTCCCGACGGAGATAAAAAAAGTTGTCTGTCACTGGGAATCCATCGAGAATTTCTAACATATTTAAAAAAATTGACTTCCCCGCGAATTCAAAAAGAAAAAATTGACTTCCATCAGGAATCTGGTGGGAATTCCTTACGAATTTTTGATGGATATAAAAAAAATTGATTGTAATTACCAACTTAGGATCTTGAAAATATAACAATGTAGAGGTTAATGATCACAAAAATATTATCGGGGTATAAGATAAATGTAGAAATAAGTTTGGACATAGTAAACACTTAATATTTTTTAAAATAACATCAACTAAATGTAATTCTATTGAATCATAAACTTCAAAGTAATATTATGTACATGACTTTGTTTCACTAATGATCATAACCAATATATTCGTTTCTATTGTGGTTAGAAGATCATATTAATGTAGTTGTACAGTAGACAATATCAATGTAGCTTTATCTTTAGGAAAAAGTAGACAATATGAAGGACTAGCACAATGAACTCTGATGTCTATACCAAAAAATAGTTTTATATACATTTCAAAACGAAGAAATTTGGAAACTTTGCAACAATATTATTAGTGCATTGTCTCTCTCTCTCTTTATGGCTGGTCATTTGCCCTCACATGAAGGGAAAAAATAACATCCTAGATAAATTTAATGAGTGCAAGTAAAAAAAAATTAATGATTCATATGAAATTAAAACACTGAGACAAGAGACTGACCTTGATGCTCAAGGAATAAATTAAAATCATAACTAGTCTGTCTATTCCCATCCCTAAACCACATGTTGGTGGAAAGATATATTCTAATGCTTTACAGTAGTTCTCATCTAAAATTATTTCTTCGACATCTCCATACTGTCAATCATAATTGAGTTGATTGGCAAAATGTTGGTGTACTTCACTTTTGTTGATGAACTGCAATCCAGCCGGTTATATAACATATTAATCAAACAACTATAAAAGAAAAAAAAATGTGATGAGTCATTTTCATCATCAGCTTTTGATGTACTTCACTTTTGTTGATGAAATGCTCGAATCTTTTAGTCAAAGCATGGTTCGATATGTGTTTTTTTGCCAACAGACACATGACCACTACATGGTTGATGATTACAGTTGGGTTCGTACATATTTCTTCAAGAAATTTTTCAACAACATTTAATTTTAACACATGCATCAATCAAATAAAGAGGATGCACAAACTCGGAAACCCAGTGACATGATCAAAAATCACCACTCTTAACAATGGAATGGAAGTTTGAAAACTCAGTTTTATCTGAAATATTGAGGCAAAAAAGCAATATATCTTAGGTGAATTGTTCAAGAAAAACTCATTATGTTAATACAAGATTATCTACTAAAAAAATCAATAAGATTCCTCGAATCTCTCTCAATCTTAAATCAACGAAGAGAGATTCTATATTCTTGTCAAATTTTGTTCAAAAACACCTTGTATTAGCTATAACTTAGAGTTTCAAGCAATCGCATATATCATAGGAAATGAGGATGGAAGACACAATTTCTTTGCTCATTATCCGTCTTAGAAATTTTTTATTTAAGATAACTTTCAGTGTAAGGTTATGTGGCTATTAGACAAAACAAGCAATCAATAGTTAAAATAGAAACAAAATATACCAGCTAGAGAAAACAATATTTTGAGGGAACAAATTCAGAGGTAAAGAAATTAAATGTGCATTGCATAGCAAATAAAAACTACAAGAAATGGATTGTATATATTGTTGCATCTCTTTCATCTGCAATTTCCATGTCTATAATTCTCAGAGTTAATTTTTCTTGGATCGGTATAGTTCCTTGGAAGTCTTTGTTTCATTATCATACAAAGATAAAAAGAGAAGCAAAGAGATAAAAGAAGAATCAGTGGAAGTACTTACTTCGAGCGATCAGAGCCGATCAAGAAAAGCCGCTCAAAAATTATAAACCCACTACAAGAAAACATCGTTATTCTGAGGGATATACCGAGGGAAACTGAGTTCCTCGGAATTTTCTGAGGAAAAACCGAGGAAATACCGAGGAAAGAAACGAAATGTGGTTTCCTCGGAATTTCTTCGGAAATTTCCGAGGAAATTCCGAGGAAGACCAAGTTCCTCGGAATTTTCCGAGGAAATACCGAGGAAACAGTGTTCGTCGGAAAAAACCGACGGTTATTTCAAAAATTCCGAGGATTTTATGTAGCCGTTAGAGAGCCGTTGGGGGAATTTTAAAAATTCCGAGGAAATTCCGAGGAAGTGTCGATTCTCCTCGGAATTTCCTCGGAATTTCCTCAGTATGTCGGCAGGATTTCATCTATAAATTCAGCCACCCCTCTTCCTCTTCATTTCACTCCATTTCTTCTTCTTCCCTCCTACTATCACGAATTTGGTTTCAAAAAAACATGTCTTCTTCAAATTATTTTCGTTCTTGGATCGATCGACCTCATTTGGATCCGGACACGAGATTGCTTACGGAAGAATACCAACGAGGTATAACCGAATTCATGGGGTTAGTTCGCCGACAACCGGAAGCAGAAACAGGTAAGTTAAGATGTCCTTGCTCTAATTGTAAAAATAGAAAGGTTATTAAAGAGTGGGATGTTTGGACTCATCTATATTTGAGTGGGTTTACACGAAGTTACAAAATTTGGTATCATCATGGGGAAACTAATTATGAACTTGGTAGTAGTAGCGAACCTCAGCCGGCGGTTAGATTAGAAGAACCTATTAGAACGGATGTAGATTATGGTGTAGGTACTGAGCAGATGGTAAATGATCATTTTAGAGGGGAAGATTTACCCAATGCAGAAGCTAGGAGATTTTATGATATGTTGGATGCTGGAAAGCAACCATTGTACGAAGGTTGCAGAGATGGTCATTCAGCTTTATCATCTGCTACAAGACTGATGGGCATTAAAACAGATTATAACTTGGCTGAAGATTGTGTGGATGCGATAGCTGATTTTGTTAAAGGTATTCTACCTGAGGATAATGTAGCTCCAGGTTCATACTACGAGGTTCAGAAACTCGTAGCTGGTGTTGGTTTATCTTATCAAGTAATAGATGTATGCAGCGATAACTGCATGATTTATTGGAGGGCGGATGACCAACGGATTACATGTAAATTTTGTGGGAAGCCTCGTTATAAAGATACGAGTGGAAGAGTTCCAGTGCCATATAAGAGGATGTGGTATTTGCCTTTGACGGAAAGGTTGCAGAGGTTGTATCTTTCGGAACGCACAGCGCAACGAATGAGATGGCATGCAGAGCACTCAACAAATGGTGAGATTAGACATCCTTCAGATGCAAAAGCGTGGAAGCATTTCCAATCAAAGTATCCCGACTTTGCGTATGAGAGAAGAAATGTCTACCTTGGATTATGTACTGATGGTTTCAGCCCGTATGGGAAGAGTGGAAGACAATATTCTCTATGGCCAGTCATTGTTACACCATACAACTTACCCCTAAACTTGTGCTTGCGACGAGAGTTTCTGTTTCTCTCCATTCTCGTTCCCGGACCAGAGCATCCTAAGAGATCACTTGATGTGTTTCTTCAGCCACTAATATATGAGTTACAACAACTATGGGCTCAAGGTTCTGAAACATACGATATTTCGTGTAAAGAGAACTTTCAAATGCGGGCAGTACTAATGTGGACAATAAGTGATTTTCCAGCATATGGTATGTTATCTGGATGGACAACGCATGGGAGGCTATCATGTCCATATTGTCAAGATGACACAGATGCTTTCCAACTAAAGAACGGAAGAAAAACGTGTTGGTTTGACTGTCACAGACGATTCCTACCACCTGATCATCCATACCGTCGGAGTAAGACTTTGTTTAGGAAGAACAAGCAGGTGTTTGATGGTCCGCCTGAAGAAGTTAGTGGGTTAGGTTTGAAGACACAACTAAGAGATTTTGGTGCAGCAAGGACGCCAGACGTCGGTGGACATGAGCATTTTCCGGTAGATACTGTTGGAGAACTACATAACTGGCACAAAAAAAGTATTTTCTGGGATCTGCCATATTGGGAGGATCATCTGCTAAGGCATAATTTAGATGTCATGCATATTGAGAAGAACTTTTTTGACAATCTCATGAACACGATCCTTAACGTTCAAGGTAAAACAAAGGATAATTTGAAGTCAAGACTGGATTTAGTCGATATATGCGCTCGTTCAGAACTTCATGTTGATGGGAATGGTAGGGCTCCTTTTCCCATATACCGACTTGATGCAGAAGGAAAAAATGTCTTCTTTGATTGGATTTCAAACGATGTGGAGTTTCCAGACGGTTACGCATCTAATTTGCGTAATTGTATCGACATAAAGGAAGGAAAGTTTATTGGCTTGAAAAGTCACGATTGCCATGTGTTGATGCAGCGCCTCCTTCCGTTTGCCTTCAAGGAACTATTACCACGAAATGTTCATGAAGCAATTGCAGGGATAAGTGCTTTCTTCCGCGATTTATGCACCAGATCAGTGACTCTTGAAGGTATTGAAAATCTGAAGACTAACATAGCCGTGATTCAGTGCAACCTTGAGAAGATATTTCCTCCCTCATTTTTTGATGTTATGGAACATCTTGTTATTCACCTGGCAAGAGAATTGGAACTTGGTGGTCATGTGCAGTATAGATGGATGTATTTGTATGAGCGGTATATGTTCCATTTGAAGAAGAAGGTGAAAAATTTAAGTAGGGTGGAAGGTTCGATAGTCACACAGATGATCAATGAAGAAATATCAAACTTTGTCGAGTACTACTTTCCAGCAGGAGTTCAGACCAAAAACAGAAGACCTGCTCGGCATGATGATAGAGGCGAACGGGCAACATATCATGTTAAGGTTCCAGATATTTTCACAGATGTTGGACGACTTAGCGGAAAACCAAAGGACCGTCGACTTACTGAGCAGGAGCGAAGTCATTTGCAAACATATTTGCTCACCAATTGCGAAGATGTTCTTCAATATGAGAGGTAAATTTATTATCTTACAAATTTTTATTTTAACAAATTAACATTTATACCTTTTTAAAAACATTATTGTCATCACATGTACAGGATTTTCATGGCAGAAAAGCGGTTCGAATATAGATACGCCACAGAGGAGGACCTAGAAGAAATTAAGCAGAGAGAATTTGCTGGATGGATGTTTACTTATGTGAGTGCCTTAACAAATTAAAATATCATTTAACACATATTTATACTAATTCATTATATATGTGCTATTAATAGGTGTCAGCTGGTTTGGCCAGAGGTGAAACATATGACGATTGGATACGCGAGATGGTGGTTGGACCAAACTATGTTGTGAAGTCATATCCGAGATTTTGTACTCGGGGATATGCATTCACAACTGAAAAGAGGAGACGTTCGCGTACGACCTATGATGCTGGTGTTTGTTCTGCATCAGGAGATGATGTATACTACGAACACATACGTGAGATTATGGAAATCAAGTATTTGGGCATGCTTGGATTGCGCTGTACTGTTTTCTATTGTGATTGGCACGACAACACTCTAGATCGAGGTGTGAGAACAGATGCATTTGGTGTTACATCAGTACATTCGAGGCGAAAGCTGCAATATTATGATCCTTTCATTCTTGCTTCTCAGGCCGATCAGGTAAGTAAATGTTAATTATTCAGAATGATTGATCATAATTTATATTTTTACTAATAATTTTTTAAATGTTACAGGTTTGTTATATCAAGTACCCCCGGATAAGGAACAGAGATGATCCATGGGTTACTGTTACAAGACTCAACCCGAGAGGCCGAGTTCAGGGAAGTTCTGAGCTGGAAGACCCACTACAACCAATCACATCCGGTAACTTAAGTGCTGCAGAAGATGTAGCTGAAGGTGGCCTTGTTGTCGATTTAACCGACTTCGCAGAGGAAGCTGTCGTTCACGCAGAGAATGAACCAGTTATTGGAGAGTTTCACCAAGATCCAGATTCAGATTCATCCGGTGATGACGACTCGGAAACAGACTAGTTTTTTTTTTTTTTTTTTTAAACGGAAAATTCCGAGGAAATTCCGAGGAACATGGGACGGTGTTCCTCGGAATTTTCGGAAGTTTCCGAGGGACCTATTCCCTCGGAATTATCCGAGGACAGTGTTCCTCGAAAAATTCTGAGGGAATATGTCCCTCGGAATATACCGAGGGAAATGTTCCTCGGAATTTTCCGAGGACTTTTCCGACGAACAGCCGTCCTCAAAGTTTCCTCGGAATATTGTTTCCTCGGAATTCCATCAGAATTTTCCGAGGAAATTCCGAGGGAAAATGAAATTCCGAGGAGTTTTTTCCGAGGACATATTTCCTCGGTATGTCGTCGGAATACCTTTATTCCGACGACTTACCGACGATTTCGGCCCTCGGAATGAGCCTGTTTTCTTGTAGTGACCGTGAAGAAAGATATATGACAAAGGAATCTAAAGATTAGAGCCGATCTCGCTTCAACAAGAGCCGCCCAAAAATTAATTAAATATTGCGAAGAAGATGCAAACAGATCCGAGAGACTTACTTTAGGGTTGCTAATATCTATATTCTCTACTACACCCAATTAACGATTTATTAGTAGATCCATGTTCATATGAGTTGTCCACAAGTCCATTGAAGACCAGATAAGGGAGATCAAAATTTTATGTCCAACGTTAAAATCAAACATGCTACAATATAAATCTGTTACAATTAATAGGTTTTGATTGGAAAACTTGTTTTGTGGTTTTAGAGGGAAAATAATATTTTACTGGAAAATTTGTTTTTACAGTTTTGGAGAGAAACTTTTTGTGGTCTTGGCGGACAAACTCATTTTTACAAAAAAAAACTCGATTTTTTATTTTGACAGAAAATTTTGATTTACGGTTTTAGGAGAAAATATAATTTTTGCGTGTCACACGGTGCAAATCCACTAACATCATAGCTCACGTAGAAAAATAGGTGTGACCAAAATAGACCCATTTATATTTGGATAAGGACGGCCATGGTCGGCTCACCCATCTCTAGTATTAAGAGATCTCATCAATACGAAGGACAATGAAGCACCTAGACATGTCTTTCTTGATGGAGACGCCAAGGTCTTGATATATAAACAAACAGGTATCCGGTTTACTTGGAATTGTACCGAGAACATCCAATTGTTGTTGGCGAGTCAAATCAAGTTTCGGAATAGTAGGAGGGGTGATACAAGAGCCCGAACAGGCAAAAAGTTCTTGCAACAACTGAAGAGTATTTGATAATACAAAAAAGTGTTAAAATTAGACTATCATTCATTTGTAACAACTAAGTTCACTCCATAAGAAAATGCCAATGAGTTTCCTTGTCTGCTTATTGTTTAGGTGTAGTTATGACGACATGCCATACACCTATTTTGGAGGAGTTACTTCATTTGCAAGTTTACTTTTACACCAACCAAAACAAAAAAAAGATACGATGATATAAGCTTTGACCAAGTATGAAGCAGATGCTACTTTTATTTACAAATAAACAAAATGAAAATTAGGTAAAGCAAACTTTTATATAAGAAAAAACTCAGTATGTCTGTTAGAAAGATTCATTCACCAAGTCACCACAACATTTCATGCTTAGAGTACCATATGACTTGTCATTCAGGTAGCTTAGGCCTTAGTGCTTCAACTTCACTATCCAAAACCGAAAACTAAAAGTACCAAACCAAAATCAATCTGAACCATTTAAATATCTCAATAATTTATACTCCAAACAACAGAACCAAAGTGTCAACTCTATCACCAGAATACCACTCGTTTGGTGTATATTGTAAATTGTGTAGATCATTTCCATGTATGAACACCTTTTTGATACGTAAACGAGTTACAAGATTGATAAGGAGTAACGATCTGTATATACCTCTGTTAACCAAAAAGACAATTTATTTGTCCTGATCACGTACATCTACACTAGTTTTCTTTTCTCACAACGTCTTAGAATCATATATAGACACATAAAGCTATATAGTAATACTTAGTATTAGTGAGTTTTCCCTTAAAATAGAAGATATAAAATGAAGCCAATATATAATATAAAGACAAATGTATGAGAGTAGAAAACAAGAGAACCAATTTAACTCAAACAAAAAAGACACACATGTTTTAGGGTTTCCGGAAGACTCTGCCGGCGATAAGAGCTGCGTCCATGACGATGGAGATGACATCAATGACTTCATCAGGATCGCATGTGTTACCATTAAACGTAGGTTGCTTCGTATTGCTGAAATTGTTCATGCAGTTTATGAACTTCTGACTACACTCTTGGCTTAGATAATCATCTACACATCAATAACACAACACTTAAATGGCTAGCTCAAATTGTTAATTTGAATAGAGAAAAAATAGAAAGTGTATGTAAATATGTGGTTAGTTACTATTCTTGGATTGGACACAAGCATCATGCTTCATGCAACATGAATCAAGACCATCACAAGGCTTCTCTCCAGGACATCCACTGTACAATAGTCCACAGTACTTCCCATACCTCAAAAGTGGAGGCACTGTTACATTAATATTTATTATTATTTTCATATACAGAAAATGACACGTGTATGAGTTTTACAGTTAGTTTTAGAGATTGTTCACCTGAACAGAACTCTGATTCACATTTCCGGCTACATTCTTTGCTCTGGCCAAAAACAATGATCAGTATTAAACCGGATGTAAACCAAATGAGAAATACCAGTTCCTGGTTGGTATAAGAGATTGTTTGTGTTACAGATCTGTGTGTGTTTCTCCATTATTAACTAAGTTAATCTCTGGTTTCATGATTCGTTTGATTCATATAAAAAAAACAAGAAAGAAAGATCTAACCAGAGAAAGGGTGGGATGTGTGAGCTGAACACCGACGTTAAGGGCAGAGACGGAGACAGAGAAGAAGAAGAAAAAGAAAAAGAAAAAGAAAGAGGAAAGTATGATCGGAGCCGCCATTGTTTTTGTAAAAAAAGAAGAAGTTGACTGGAAAAGCTCGGAAAGTGAGAAGAATATAAACTGAAAATAAGTAAAAGGAAGGTAGAAGACGAAGAGTCCGTGACTCTTACTTTCTTTGTCGTTTCATGTCTCGTGACACTACTCTACTAATCATATACCACATGCGTCTTCTTCATCACCCGATTCTTCAGTCTATTGGGCCTAATAAATCTTTTTGGGCCGATTTTGTTGGTGGAGTATGCATTGGATTTCATAATAGAAATGCATAACAAAACCGAACGGTCGGAACCAATGAACTAGCACAAGACCACCTGACACAATATTGTTGCTTGTGAATATGTAGTAAGTATTAACTAAACCGGTATATGGTTTAAATAGATGTGTACCGGAATACTGGTTAATTTTGTGAGCTAACCGAACCAAGAATTGGGAATTAGGTTTCAGATCATCGAACGCCGTCAATTTTGCCGGTGTGTTCCGCAAAACCAATCCTTGAATTAAATGATAAAAGCTCGTTAAGTGATATCTCCAAAAGAACATGAATCCCCTATATTATTAATAGAAAAGTAATTTAGGAGAGTAACCTTAAAGTTGTAAGTTATTTACACCACTGCCATGCATAGGTGGCAGCACCACAATGACTCTCAGCCTACTAAACTAACAATCCATTATTTACTAAAGTATTTACATTATATGCCACTACCTTTCAACCTACATATAACGTACCCACTGAGTTAGTAGACCCTTTAAAAATGTCAACGAATATGTCAACCTACATACAACCTACATATAATTGTATTTACATTAACTCTACCGAATATGTCAAGGTACCCACTGAGTTATGTCCTTTACAAACAAAAGAACACGTCCAATACCTATGCATGGCTCTCAGAATTAAACAGAAAAAAACGTGATGGAAAGAATTAGACAGACAAAAACGTAAACATATATAAGTTTTCTCATGTATCTGTGAATATGGATTTGGTCATAGCTGGTATTTTTTTTTTATGTTTCAACTATGATTTCTGGAACTATACTTATTATTATTTTTCTTTTGTTATGTTTCAACTATGTCATATCTTTGTACTTTGGTCTTAACTGGTGGTTTTGTAATATAATCACAACATGGAAGGTGTTCTCATGTAATATATACTACGTCCTAGATTTGTAAAGTGTTCTCATGTAACTTTTCTTATGGATTTGGTCATTTTTTCATCATTTTTTTTCTAGATTTTGTTATGTTTCAACTATGATTTCAGAAACTATTCTTAGTACTTTTTTCATAATTGAATCTTTGGTAATATAAGCAATATGACTACATAGAACAACTTGGATACGCATGGGCTGTTTAATTAAATGCAGCGACTTCTGAAGACCATGGGCTGTTTACAACCGTGATTCTCAAATCTATTTATTTACCTTTTTATATCGTATATCACGATAAATGTGATTTATTGCAAGTGTATATATGTATTTGCGTCACCTTGCATATTCCAATAAATGCACAAGCTTGGAAGGCAAGGCTGTAATATACGTGATTGATTTAATTATGCAAGTTAATGACATTATTTGGGCAGAATTAATGTGATTTAAACTTAATGTAAAGAACAAAGGAAAGTGTGATTGACAAGCAATATCTATGTTCATAAGTATGAAATCAATGGAATTAATTATCCAGACGGAATCAATATCTATATAAGTGGTGTTTACCAATTCGTAGGCTCATTCACAGTAGCAGAGCATTTTCTTGCTTAGCACACACCTAAAAGATTTCCTATGGCTGCGATGAACCTGATCTCAGACCTAAAGCCTTTCAAATCCATGTGGAAGGTGATGGTTAAAATTATCCGACTTTGGAAACAATATTCAGCTGCTGGTGGTGAGACTATCGAGATGGTTTTTGTTGATGCTATAGTAAGTTTTATTAATTAATATTTTCATTTTAATTAGTTAATTTAAACCTCATCATATATGTTTAAATCCAAGCTTGGTTGATAACGTTTATTTCGTACCTTAAACAGGGAGACAAGATTGCTGGAACCGTGAAACGAGACCTGGTAGGGCAATTTGATCGTTTCTTGCAACAGGGGCAAACAAGAATTCTCATCAACTTTTCGCTGACCCATTCATGTGGATCTTATCGCACTACCAATCATCCATACAAGATTGTATTTCTTCCTACAACCCGTGTAAGGAACGGAGACGATTTGCCAAAAAACTTATCAGGATTCAATCCCGTTAATTACCATGATGTTATCAATGGCAAACTCGATGCAGATTTTTTAGTTGGTAAGTTTAGCATGTAGATATTGTTTTTGCATTGCGTTTATAGGTGTATTCTCATTACTGTTTTACTATGTTTTTGGTGTAGATGTAATCGGGCAAATTGTTGAAGTTACTCATATGGAAGTAGTTTCGGTTAATGGAAAAGAAACACAAAAGATTTCTGTGGAGATTCGCAATCAAGAGTAAATTAATATTTTTGTTTGATGTATTAGTATATCTTAATGTAGATTATCATAAGATATATATATATATATATGTATATGTAGGGATGACCGTCTCCCATTGGTCTTATGGGGAAAGTTTGCTGCAAACATAAGTGATGCAATTCAGTTGCAAAGTGAAAGGAGCGTAATTTGTGTGCTCAGGTTTGGAAAGATTAAAGTGTGGAAAGGTAAAAGTGCTTTTTCGTTTTAAAATTTCTAATGACATGTATCAACTAAATACATTATAAGGTTTAAGCAATGGAAAACTAATGGAATATCATATTTATATTTCAGATGATCGTAGCATCTCTAATGCGTACAACGTCTCCGATGTTGCACTCAATCCAGAAATGGACGAGGTTCAAGCTTTCATGAGTTTGTAAGTTTTAGTGATTCTACTTTTTGATGGAATTCATTACTATCTAATAACATTATAATGTTTATATTTTCTAGGTTACCCAAGGATGATTTGGCATTAGCTATTGTTGACCCTAAGGCTAATGCGATGGTTTCAGGTGTTTCTGAACGGGATGACTTTTTCATCCATACCCCTAGAAGAACTATTGCTGAAGTTCTAGAATCGAAACAGGTGTTGTTATAGCTAATGCATCTACTCTTAGGAGATTGTAATGAAGAATCATATATGGTATGTTATTAATAGGCTTCATTTTGTCTCACCGAGTGCAGGTGGAAAAAGTCATTGTAATGGCTTCAATTGCAGCCATTGATACAGATATGGGGTGGTACTACTTGAGCTGCAAGGTGTGTGCTAAGAAGGTATTGACTGTGCCAAATGAAATCGAAGACGGTGATGATGACAATGTTACTGGTCATCATCATTATTGTGTTAAGTGCAAGACTAGCAGTCCCAAACTATTGCCAAGGTATTAATGAAAAAACACTCTAACGTGGTTAATTTTGATTATGTTCAATCTATGTTGAACAGGTTATCACTTGCATTATTTGTAGGTACAAGCTGCACTTGGTTGTACTTGACAATACAAGCAACACCAAGTACTTGATACTAACTGTAGAGATGAATGATATAGTCTTCTATTTTTAAATCATCAGTTGTTGGTTATCATCTTGCAACCACCTGAAAAGGATGAAGTTTAGCCAAATCGTAAGAGTTAATCATTTGACAATAGCAATTATAGTAACTTATGGCAAATAGAATCTGAAATATGAGTTCATACGGTACCTTTGTTCATTTATGGAAAACGGAACAGAGGATAGGTACATGCAAAGATCTAGATGCGATGCAAAGCATTGTTGATGTCGAATAAGACCCCATATAACTTTGCGAGGAGACTTCATTATTCGCTAGACTGTCGAAAGATATGATGGTTGATGTCCATTAAAAAGAAACGAAAAGAAGGAAGAAATGAGAAATTGAAGTTTCTCAGAAGCATCTGGTGTAGATTTCCCTGGAAAGTTTGAAAAATCTTAGAACCCTTGAAATGAAATTTTGCGAACCCTAGATCCCCTTTTCACAAAGAGCTGCCCGAGATATTTTTGTAAGCTTTAAGACAGAAACCGATCGAAACAAAGCTGAGTTTGTTTTCGGTTTTGGGCCGGTAACTTTATCAATACCCATTAGCCCATAACATTGTCTGATCCAACAAATATTTTAAGTGTTTTTGGGCATCAATCTCGGTCCAATATTTCTAAGCTTTAGAATTTTTTTTATTGTATTTTCAGCATGCACATATATGTTTGAAATATTTCAATAAAGCCCATGTAGAGAAATAAATGAATAATCCAGAATTTTTTTTAAAAAAACTATATGTACATTATTGTATAACAGATATTTCAGTATTTAATAATTAAAATTCAATTTACATTACTAATGTTCTAACAATACATAATACCAAATTCTAGATTTTTTTAACCCATTCAAAGGGCGGAAGAGCGGGTATATACTTGGTTTTAAATTTTTTTGAAAATTTCAATTTTATGTTATATTTTCTATGATTATATTTATGTTTAATCATTTATTTATCAATAATATAAAAAACTTAATTTTATTAATATAAAATATAATACATGTGTAATAAATAATTGGACCAAACATTATAGGAATTGGTCATGATCATGTTCTAATAAAATAGATATGTAATCTTTATAAATAAAGTAGCCTTTTTTTTCTCCATAGAGGGCAAATAATGCCACCTGTCCTCCTTTTTTTTTGGGCTATTTGGTTTTGGGTCAGTTTTATTTCGTTTAGGGCCACAGTTTTATTTCGTTTAGGGCCAGTATCATATTGTTTTCTTTTTCATTCTGATGGGGATGAGATTGGGCTTTATAGCCTTCTGGGCCCGTCTGTAACCTAGGTTTATCCTTCATGTACTTCTGTGTCTTCAGTATGGCCGCTGGAAGTTGCAGAGTTGTGAGACGATGATGAAGTCTTAGGGACGTTACGATGTTCCGTTATACCTTCTTTACTCCCAAATTAATCTTCATTACCCCACTCTCAAACATTCGATCCAACTCATTGTATCCCCAGAGTAACTGACTTGAGCTTCGAGTATAAATATCATCTCATCTAGACATGAAACTCATAGTTTCGACGAGTTCTAGAAGATTAGTCCGTTCATCTTTCCGGTTACTACAATGGCGAATTCCTACACCCTTCTTGCCAATTTGAAAGCTGGGCGATGCTCCAACACTGCAGAGGTTCGGTTACTGAGATTTTGGGAGGCCAGAAACGTGAGGAAAGGCGGTGAGTTGATGAGTATTGACATGCTCTTCATCGATGAGAATGTAAGCACGTTTTTTTTGCGGTTAACACTGTTTATGATATAACTCTGTTGTTGTAGATTATGATATTCTAAACTTCAAACTCTATAGATGATTACTCCATTATCATTGTATAAATGTTTAAAAGCTTCCTCTTTTACAGTCAACACTTACGCAAGGATCTATTGGGGCCAACCGTCAACAGAGGTTTAGGGAACGTCTCTGCGAAGGCTCTCTGTACACGTTAAGCGGCTTTGACGTAACACGCAGCAACCCCAATTTCCGGTTGTGTGATGCCCCCCTGTCGATTCGGTTCAATGATGGAACCTCCTTGGAGAAGAAAACAGAGTCTGTTAGGCCCATACCTACAGAGCTTTTCAGATTCCTACCCTATAATCAGTTACTTGAACTGGCAAATACAGGCAAACAACTCCCTGGTATGTATCTTCAGTTTGAGTAGTTGAGTTGGTTTTCTGATAACATCTATTAAGGTCATCACATCAATTCTTTTGCAGACATAATTGGTGAGCTTAATGCAATCAGAAGCACAATCACCGACCGTATACCAGGGGCACAACGTGTAATGCTAACTCTGCGTCTACAAAGGTCCTTTCGCTTTTACAATCTCCATTTGTTGTAATAGATAGTCTTAACATGTAGCCTTATTTGAATTTATATCATCTTTTCTTTGCAGTGGTGAGAATGTTTGCGTCAGTATGTTTGACTCAATGGCTCTTGCGTTCCATACCAAATTTGACAGCTATGGGAGAGAGCCAAAAGTTGTACTTGTCACAAGCGTCAATCCTAAGATAGTAGGGGGTAAGGTTTCTGAGTTTTGTTGCATTCATAAATATTTATGCCAATTTGTTTTGGACTTATGATCACCTCATTTAACCATGTATGTTTTGTCAGGCCGGTTATTTCTGAATGCCACTTCTGGGACGCATCTCTACTTTGACTCCGAGACAACTGCCGGAAAAGGAGTGCTTGACATGTAAGTCTGATAACGGAAGTTAGCTAAGCTTGACTTTATATTCGTCAGATATATATTGAAATAGGACTACCCTGTAATTTAACTGTTTTCCCTTCCCATTCCATTGCAGCTTGCCAGGTTATGGAGAAGCCCAAGTAGCATCTTCGTCGAAGATAGTTCACGCACAGAAGATTGAACCACTTACAGTTTCTGAGCTTAACCAGTTTATTATCACTACTGATTCTCAGGTGAAGTATGCTGTTTTTGTATTTAAATGAGTGTGAGTTCTTAATATTGGTTTACTTCTTCTGCACTTGGTAGATAATTGAGTTCCTTTGCACGGCTAAGATTACTGGTATCCAGCAAGATGACGGTTGGTGTTACATTGGTTGTTCCGGATGTTCAAAGAAACTTGTCAGAGAGATTTCTTCCTTCACATGTGTTTCATGTAATGAAACTAATGCTGTTGCCGCACTCAGGTCAGAAATTGGAAATTATCTATATTTATCTCACTAGAAACCAATGACATATAATTCCATGCACTAACATTGTCTGAAATAGGTATCGAGTGGCAATGTCTGTGTCAGACGATACTGATACAGCATCATTCGTGGGTTTTGATATGGAGATGGCTAAATTGACAAACATTCAAGCTTCTGAGGCTGCACAAATTGTGGTGTGACATCAAATCAACCACTCGCTGATAAGTAGTACAATTGGTTTAGATTAATAATTGATATAAAATGATGTTACTGTGTTTGCAGGGGATAGGTGTTGATGCTCAGGTTGACACAGAACTGCCTCAGTCCCTTGCTGATATTGTTGGGAAAACCTACACCTTCCAGCTCAAGTTGAACGATTTCAATTTTACATCAAAGCACAAGACCTTCACCGTTTCCCGCATATTTCCTGAGCGGTCACTTGCGCCCCTGCCAGGCTTTGTCATAACCGTATGTTCTTTATCTAATGCAAACAGTTACTTTGTTACTGGTTTAAATTAATAAAATTTGTGTTTGTCTCATTGCTAATAGGAAGGTGAAAATATCCCTAAAGAGGCGCTGCCTGGGAGTATGGCACCAGCAAAAGATAAGCCATCTACGTCTGATGTTTCCATTGCTGAGAGTCCACCATGCGCCAAAGATCAAGTTGATCATGATGAGAATGCACGGAAGAAAGCACGTGTGGAATAAGACCACCACTGGAACCAGAACAACCACAACTGCCTTTGTTTTTTTCAAATAATGCTTTACTGTTTTCCCAGTTTCGTTTTATCCTTTTTGTTTTAGGACACTTGGTCGTTGTTCTTTCTATTTCCATTTCAGTTTAATCCTTTGTGTTTTAATACACAATGTGGTGGTTGTTCTTTCTATTATTAATGGTAATGTTCTTCTCCTATTTACTGTCACGTTAAATTCATTTGCAAAGTTTATATAAAGACTACAGAAAGTAGCTTACATAAGTATAGGACTGATAATAATTAGCCGACGTTTAATAAGTTGAGACGTTTACAATTAATATTTAAATAGATTTCACCCAGCAAGATTGCAGCACACAACAACTTTATTTGATGGTCGAGGATTTTCACTTATTTAGTGTGACCTTATACTCATTTGCAAAGTTTATATAAAGAGTAGAGAAAGTAGGTTACACAAGTATCAGACTAATAATAATTAGCAGACAATTATACATTTAAGAAGTTGAGACGTTTACAATTAATAGTGAAATAGATTTCACCCACCAAGATTTCATTTTTCTTTAGCTAAGATTTTACAATCCAGCAATTTTTGTCTTAATCAGTCTGACTCTCCAAAAATTATGATGGAGACATAAAATCGATTACCATATATATTCCATTAACATCACATTTAAACATTATTAAAAAAACATAATTGTTCAACTGAGACCAACACACAACAAGGAGACATAGTAATACAATACTTGCAGCACAAGCAACGAGACATACAACATCCTCAACATTAGATTCCATACATTTTAGTAGACGTCCCCCACACACACAACCAGCTAATAAATTGATGCACAATCATATTTTCAACAAAAGAAGGCTTGCTAACATACTTTTTTCGGCTTTATATAACTGTAACCGTCGCAAGGTGCCTATACGACTCCCAAATGAAAGAGTAACTACAAATGTAAATACAGATTAATTGCAAAAGCCAGACGTTACAGACGTCTCCTACACATTCTTCCACTTCACAGTTCTGATGCAAGCTCTCAAACTTTGATTACTGAACCAACGTATTTGCCGAAGTCATGGTCAAGACTCCAGTTGAAGTAAAACGCAAAGCAACCAGAGGGAGACCTCCAAAAAACCTTACTGTTTTTGAAGCCTCCACAGCATCATCATCATCTGTAACCAAAAGAATCCATAAAAAGAAAATTGGTTAGTCCTAAGCAGACTTCTTCCTTTTCTTTACAAATTTAACAACTTACTCACCTGCAACAAATTATTCTATTTGATTCATCTTCTTTAATCTCGCTTTGTCCAGGATCTGATCTACGCCAGCCTTGGTTGCAAGAGCAATATTTACCACTAACGCCAGCTCCCTTACTCAGGCACCTATCAAATGAAGCTCAAGTAAATGGTAAATCATTGAAAATGCTAATCATAATCAGAATTTAACTCATACAATTCAAATGGTAATCGTAATCAGAATTCTAACTCATTCGTTTAACACTTCCCGGGACACTTTCACCATCACAGTAACTAATGCAAGACTAGCCCGACAAAGACGACACCTAATCCGGAAAAGAAAACGTGCCAAGTTACAACAACAAGGCAAGCTATGTTGAACTAATTTATTTATAAAGATTTATGGTTGACTCCAGCAGATATTATTATGCATCAAGCTCATCATGACAATGCATTAGTTCAATTTTTGTGTTTCACTCCAGCAGATATTATTATGCATCAAGCTGATCACGACAATGTCGTTGACTTGGAACGAGGTAATAATACTCCAGTTACTCAGCGGATGGGTAAGCAAATATGCAATACAATAGCCTCGACAGATAAAAGTGAGTTCTCCACAGAAACATAGCCCATAGAAACACTTAACAAAACAAACCAAATTAATATGTTAAGTTCATGTTCTAACCTCTGTTTTTCAACAGCAACTCTTACTGCGAGTGGAAGCCGTAAAGGTATTATAATAACATATTCCAAAAACAAGCACGTACCACTTCAATTATGACTGGCGATAATTATTTTTCATTGCAGGAAAGAGAAGAAAACCTGTTGTTGATAAGTGGGAATTAGTAACATGCCCTGCTTGTCAAGCTATTGTCTGGAATGGTGAGGCTGTTGTGCAAGAGACACGGAATTCTCCCAGGATGTTTAGCATATGTTGTCAGCAAGGACGGGTTAAGCTACTACCTAGACGTCAACCACCATCCCCCCTGAAAGAACTACATGATAAACCCAGTTTCATGTTACAAATCCGAGTTGCCAATGGATTGTTAGCATTCACTTCGATGGGTGGTCAGATTGACCACTCTGTAACAGGAACTCCTGGACCCTTTGCATTTAGACTCCATGGACAAACGCACCACAGAATTGGCTCTCTACTCCCACCCGAAGGAACCACTCCACAGTATCTGCAGTTGTATATAGTGGACACAGACAATGAATTGGCAAACAGAAAGAAAGCTTTCAGCAAGGGTACATCAGATTTAGCAATTGATGACAATTTGATAGCTGAATTAATCAAGATGATGGATGAGAATAATCACCTCGCCAAGACTTTCAGACATGCACGAGATCGTCTCTCATCTGGTGATGCAGTTGAATTCAGTATCACTTTACTTAATCCAAAGCAACGAGGAAGACAATATGACTTGCCAACTGCAGGTGAGATTGGTGGACTGGTAGTTGGTGATTTCACATCAGAATCTGCAGGTAAAGATATTGTGCTTGAGTACAAGTCATCTAAACTGCAAAGGATCAGCGACTTACATCCTCTGTACATGAGCCTTCAGTACCCATTACTCTTCCCATATGGAGAATACGGCTATGACGAGAGAATTCCGTATGATGTTTCAGTCAACTCTAAAATAAAAAGAGAATACATGACTATGAGAGAGTTCTATGCCCACCAGATCCAAACTAGGCCATCTGAGGGGATGACTATCATCAAGTCAGGAAGACTACTACATCAGTATATTGTAGATACATACACTGCGACAGAGCAGGAGAGACTTCGTTTTATCAGACTTAACCAGAAAAAACTGAGGGCTGAGTTATATACAAACGTATGTGACGCATTAGACAGTGGAGATACGAATGCTGCGCACATAGGGAAAAAAGTCATACTGCCTTCTTCATTCACAGCAGGACCACGCTACATGTCTGAGAAATATCAAGATGCCATGGCTATATGTAGGTTCTATGGTAATCCAAACCTTTTCATCACATTCACGGCTAACCCAAATTGGGTTGAAGTGAAAGAACACCTAGACGCCTACGGAGGTGATTCACCTAACAGCAGACCAGACCTAGAGTGCAGGGTTTTTAAGCTCAAGTTAGAAGAGATGATGTCAGACTTCAAGAAAGGTGTTTTCTTCCCAAAACCAGCGGCAGGTATGTTCTCAGTAACGTTCTATTTACACATAACATAACCCTACCAGTCCTTTCTCAGCTTACCATCTAACAATTTATTTATTCTACAATATAGTGGTTTACACAATCGAGTTCCAGAAACGCGGCCTTCCCCACGCCCATATTCTCCTATGGTTCGAAGGTTTTAAAGGAGAAGTCACTGCTGCAATTATTGATGAGTACATATCAGCTGAACTCCCAGACAAAGATACAGACAGAGAGGGCTTCGAGTTGGTTGAGAGGCACATGATTCACGGGCCTTGTGGAACAAAACGACCTCTCTCACCCTGTATGGAGAAAGGAAAGTGCACAAAGAAGTACCCCAAACCCTACTCAAACAATACAAAGATTGACAAGTCTGGTTTTGTTGTTTATAAAAGGAGGTTTGATAGCAGATCATACGTTTTCAAAGGAACTGTAGAGGTTGATAATCAATATGTCGTGCCATATAACCTATCCCTCCTTAGAAAATATCAAGCACACATCAATGTGGAGTGGTGCTGCAAGACCAGTGCTATCAAATATCTCTTCAAATACATAACAAAGGGTGTGGATCGAGCACTGATTCTGCTTGAGCAGAGTGGGAGTAAGAGCAAAGCAGAAGTAGAGAAAAAGAAACAGCAGCTTGAGTTCGATGAGATAGAAAGATTTCAGGAATGCCGTTATATTTCAGCATGTGAAGCCACATGGAGACTATTTTCTTTCCACATCTACCACAACCAGCCTTCAGTGATGAAATTGACACTCCACCTTTCAGGAAAGCACAGGGTTATGATCGATCCAAGTAAGAGTTTAGAGGCAGCTGTGTCAAAGGATGATATCGAGAAAACAATGCTCACAGCGTATTTTGAGGCAAACGAGAAATATGAAGAGGCCAGAGAGCTTACGTACATTCAATTTCCAACTCGGTTTGTGTATCACAGTGACATAAAAACTTGGACACCAAGAAAACAAGGCACATCTATAGGTCGAGTCATCTACGTCCATCCAGCTGCAGGAGACTTATACTACCTTAGAATCATCATCAACGTAGTGAAAGGGGCCACTGGTTTTGAAGACCTCGCCACTGTAGGCGGTACAAAGTTTGAGGAGTATCGGGATGCTTGCTATGCACTAGGGTTACTAGACGACGATAAAGAATGGCACGATGCTATAGTTGAACCATCCTACTGGGCAACAGGCCGTCAACTAAGGAGGTTATTCATCACTATCTTGATCTTCTGTGAAGTTGGAAACCCTCTAAAACTTTGGGATCATGTGTGGCAAATATTGGCTGAAGATATTCTATATATGAAACAGAGAGAATTTAACTTCCCAGGCTTGATTCTACAGGATGAGCAATTGAAACAATATACATTAATGGAGATAGAGAGACTCCTCAAAGAGAATGACAAATCTCTAACTGATTTCCCTGGTATGCCGAAGCCAAACAGCAGTGTTCTTCAGGAAATATCAAACACTGTCCTACGGCATGAGCTAAACTATGACACTCAGAAAGAAGCAGCAGAGCATGACAAGATTTTTAGCACCATGAATAAGGACCAGAAAAACATTTACAGCTCAGTTCTTGATTCTGTCAACAACCAAGCTGGTCAGTTGTTCTTCGTCTATGGTGCTGGAGGGACTGGGAAAACTTTTTTATACAAAACGATTATTGCAAAACTTCGATCAGTTGGTAAAGTAATCATACCTGTGGCATCAGCTGGGATTGCAGCATTGTTACTACCAGGGGGAAGAACAGCTCACTCTAGATTCAAGCTCCCTCTCACCTTAAGCGAAGAATCAATGTGTGAGATTAAATATGGCTCTATGTTAGCAAATCTAATTTCAAAAACTGACTTGATCATATGGGACGAGGCTCCTATGGCTCACCGTCAGGCTTTTGAAACGCTGGACCGCACACTTAGAGACCTACAAGCTATGCAGGATCCAGCAGCTGGTTGCAAGCCTTTTGGTGGAAAGACTGTGCTTCTCGGCGGTGATTTTAGGCAGATTTTGCCTGTCATAACTCAGGGATCTAGGCATGACACCGTCAAGGCTTCGATCAGCAAGTCCTACCTTTGGCCCTTTGCACAAGTTCATACTTTAACCATCAACATGAGACTGAGCCAAGCTGACAAAGAATTTGCCAAGTGGATACTCGAAGTTGGTAATGAAACGGCGGCAACTGTGCCAACAGAGGGGATAGATCAAGATGAAGGTGAGCAGGTTATAATAGGAGATGAATTCATGCTTCCGAGGTCTGATCTTCCGCATCAGTCTATCTCAGATGCTGCTTATCCTAACTTTGTGAAGAACTATTTAAACAGAACATACCTAACGGAGAGAGCTATCTTAGCACCAACAAACGCCAGTGCCCACGATATCAACTCCTACCTTCTGTCTAAGGTACCTTCTGCAGAGAAAGAGTATCTAAGTTCTGACAGTGTTGCTTTTGAGAGCACACCAGAAGAGGACTGGACAAATAACTACACTCAGGAATACTTAAACTCGCTGGAGTTCCCAGGTTTGCCAAACCATAAACTATGCCTCAAGATTGGTGCTCCTGTGATGATGTTACGCAATCTCGACCAGTATAATGGGCTATGCAATGGAACACGGATGGTAATTTCAAGGCTTGGCCACAGAGTTCTAGAGGCTGAGCTTTTGACAGGGACTCATGTTGGAGATAGAGTTTTGATCCCAAGGATACAATTATCCCCAACAGACACAATACATCCTTTCACTTTCCGCAGAAGGCAATACCCAATCAGATTGTGTTATGCGATGACTATAAATAAGAGTCAAGGACAAAGTCTAAAACAGGTTGCACTCTACCTTCCAAGACCAGTTTTCAGTCACGGCCAGTTGTATGTTGCTCTCTCGCGAGTCACAAGTCCAGAAGGGTTAAAGATCCTTGATGATACTGAAGGCAAGACAAGGAAAGATGTTGTTATTAATATTGTCTATAGAGAGATATTCACTAATCTCAGGACAAGTAAGTGACGTATAACCCAATCTTAATGAAGATACTTCTCCGAGAAAACATTATCTAGCATCTTAACCTTCACTGCATTCATTTCAGGAAACAACATAGGAGCCTCTCCAGTTCGTACCATTAATGAAGAAAGCTACTAACGGTTTTCAAAAGATGAAGATCCAATATTTATTCCCCTTTCATTGTGAAATTTACAGACATTTCGTTTAGCAGAGGAACCTATTTACAGACTATATCATTCAAAAAACCTCATGTTTCTAAGTTTTTTAAATTCTACACCTCTGTATGTTTAATGCAGTTACTGATACATATATGTTCTTATAAAAACAAATCATTCCAACTTATTTCTATATCTATTAAAATGCCAAGACAAATACCTTTCGACTATCGGCGCATCAATTACTTAGACACAGTCCTCTCGATTTTTACAACTATATCTCACTATTAGGACAAAACGCTAATGTAAATTATTACAAGACTAATGCATATAAAGGAGACAAGAGTTTTGTAGGATTAAACTTACCATAACCGATTAAAGAGTCCCAATCTGTTTTGCCTTCTTTCTCAAGCTGTTTCAGATCTCATGTCCCAACGGCGGCGTTTCTAGAGGTCATCTTTACTGGACCTTCCTCCACAGGGACAGAATTGAGAGAGGCGCTTCGTGGAGAGGAGAGAGTTTGAGATCTTGGGGTGAAGTTAGGGATTCAGATGGGAGCATAGAACGGCAGAGAAAATAACGCCATGGATATGGACATGCATTGCTTCCTCACTCACACACAGACACAAACCTCTCACTTCCTTCGTCTGATCGGCTCTTTAGAGTTGGGTTTGTTTGGAATGTGTAAGATTTTAAGTTCCTCAAAGACATGTTGTCGTTGATCTTCTGGAATGCATGTCATTTTCTTTTTCATCAAAACTACGTGACGTTTTGGTGTCCCAACGAAAACCAGATTATAACTTTACACTAAACCCCAAAGTCAAAGTCAAGTACAAACCATATTTAATAAAAAATATATATACATATAAATTTCTTGAATTCACCTGACCATTTGAAGAAGGTCTTTTTGTTTGGTTTTACTATTTAATATATACGACATCACAACACCTTCATATGTTTTTCTAAAAACATATGGAAGGAGCATATGCTTTTCTCAATTAAAAAATGGATGTGCCATATCTAAGTAATGCAAACAAACGGCAATTAAGGCGTACATTTTAATAATCAATACAGTTTCCAAACCAGCCAAAAAATTACAAAATAAAAATCCCGCCTAATTAGGTGCTACGCCAATTACCACAATTACGCTACAAACATATAATCAAACACAAAATCATAATAATCTCAGATTCCACTCTATAATTAAGCGATTATTCAAAATCACAATTATTTTTCAAAAAATAAGAAAATAAAAATAATATTCATTAAAAACATAAGATTTTCGTTTCAAAAATTCAAAAAAATGACAATATAAAACCACCCACATAAGTCCAACGTAAGTACGACCTCTTCATTACACAAAAAATGGCTTCCCTTCACCATGTACCTATCATGCCAACTGAACAAAAAACACCGCCCTCAAACGATCCTCTTTCTGAAGCCGAATCATCAGCTGGTTTCCAAACCATTGACCTAAGCTACTTATTTAACAATCCTCTCGGTGCTGTGGATAATTACCGAGAACTACTGGAGTTATGTTTGGAGAGTAACAACCCTCAAGCTCACTACATTGAGGGAGTGATGGAGTATTTCCACAACCGCAACACTACCAAGGGATTGGATCACTTACGCAGATCTGCAAACGGTAAGTGTAACTACGGTACGTACCTATATGGCTTACTAATGATCTCCAGAGGCAACATCGATGAAGGCAAACATTACTTAGCCACACTTGGTTGGAAGACTAATAAGGAAAAAGTTGATCTTTGCTGGGAGACAATAAAGAAATCACTCAGCCGTTTTGAGATAAAAAGAAAGAGGCGTTATACCCGCAATATGTTCATCCTCAAACCGTCAAAAAGATGTCACGTTAATGACATGAACAAACGCTGCAAGCGTTGCTTTCATTACAAGCAACTCATGAAATTCGTTGATTTCATTTGAGCTTCGCTTCTATTAGCCACAACCATGCATTGCTATCATTTCTGTTTCACCTTTGAATTCCTCTCATTTTTTCTTTTGTTCAATAAAAATCTTCGCTTCTATGAGCCTTACCCATGTTGTTTTCCGTTAGCCATACCTTATTTAATAAAAATCTTCAATCATAAAATAATTATGACTGGAATTATACCAACCCCCTCGAGCCAGTTAAAATTGTTAAATTATAACAGAATGTATTTCCAAAACTGCTACAAACACTAAAAAAACAAATTCCATAATTACAACAACTCACCATAGACCTGAGCTCTCTCACTACATAAGTACAACAACATACAACACTCAAACTACATCACCTAACTTTTAATCACCATTAACGCAAAAGAAGGTCCACTATCGGTATACATTATATTATTCAAATACATATTTCTGATCACTTAAAAATAAACACAAAAAAAGTTCCAAGGACACTACATATTAAAAATGTTAGGAAAATAAAAAATTCAACAACCCGCGCGTAGCGCGGGCACATCCCTAGTAGATATATAATATATTGAAAAATACTAACTAATGTTGAATCCAATTTATATAGAATATCCATAATATATTATCCGTTATAATATATTATTGGCATATACATCTCACCCCGCGCATAGCGCGGGTCTCTACCTAGTGATTCATTAAAATAGCAAAAAAAAATGGGTTATAAGTTATGTTCATCATCCAAAAGACATGAACTACGACGACTCCACAAAACGAAAACTGGATCGAAGAACAACAAATCTTTGAAAGGAAAAAAAAAAAATTTGGACCATTTCTCGATTTGTGCGTGTCATCCTTGCGCAGGGGCCATGCTAATCTTCTCTGTATCGTTCCAATTTTATCGGATGTCCCCGAAGGGACAATCACCTTCGCGACTCTATCGCCATATAAACTCGGCTTCTTCTTCTTCGGGAAACGATGTGGGCGAAGATGACTCGTTATTGGGCCTGTTTAATGAAGCCCATATAATATAACTTACCAGGCTTCACAGATTCCTTATAAGGCCCTGTTTAATATTAACAGTCAAGTTCAACGGCTAATTATCTCTGAAAATAAATTCAAATCTTGGTTTCTAGCGCCGACATCGAGAGGTAACGATAGGTCCTTGCGTTCGTATCTGCTTCTTCTCCGATTCTTGAGTTTCGATTGCTTTTATTTGTGGTCTTCCTCCATTGTTGTTGTTCTTCCTCGGAATCGCAGGTAAGCTAATCTTCAGGTTTCAAATCAGTGAACCTAGTTGTCTCCGTTAGGCTCTTCGAGGTTGATCTTTGTGATGTTGAAACCCTAATTTGTGTGCACATCTCCGTAATCTCCACTTCGACATGCTTTTTCAGATCTCTGGAGTCTATTCAGAACTTTCTAGGGTTTCCGTCCTGTAAAATCGCTTTATCTCGTAACGATTATCACAGCAATCGTAAGTTTTGTACAAATTTGCAGCGGTTAAAATGATGGTTAATCAGATCTGTGTAGGTCGTTAGTACTCTTTGAGATTGATAATCTCAACGCGTGTTTTGGCTTCTGACTCGTGGTGTAGATATACTGAAAAAATGGAACTCTAAATAGAGAGCATTTTTGGAGAGTTTTAAGTTTCAATTAGAGCATGGTTCTTCATCTAGTTTGATATGAAACTAATTTGCAGCAGTTTGAATGAGTTTAATCAAGATCTGTGTCTTTGATTCGTTATGTTGAATCAAAGTTTTAATTTGAATTCATGTGAGAAGCAGCTTGAGATACTTATGTTATAGGTTGACATGAGGTGCAACGCCTGCTGGAGGGAACTGGAAGGCCGGGCCATTTCCACCACATGTGGTCACTTATTATGTATCCACTTCACACTTCTACTTCTCTTTTATACTCTATATGCCTTGTCTTGATGAATAACATACTTGTGAGCTTCATACGATGACCTTTAACAACATGAGAAGGTACTGAAGATGCCACCAAGATTCTCAGTAATGATGGGGCATGTCCCATTTGTGATCAACTACTCTCCAAGAGGTGACCCAAGCTACTTTCTTATCTTAACTTTTGTCTTATTTCCTACTTGACTGTTATCTTTTTGGTTTCAATCTTTAGTCTAATAAAACCTGTGGATATCAATCCAAATGAAGAATGGATAAATGTAAGTTGCTCAGTTACGCAAAGATGCTATAGATTTTCGTCTTCGTTTTTTGTTGTTGTGTTTATTCCCATCTTACATGTCCTCATTGCTTACCTTTGTTATCAGACGGCGATGGCTGGAATATCTCCACAAATACGTATCCTTTACCTCAGTAGAGTCCTTTTTACTCTTGGTAGATTTTTCAGTTGCAATTATATTCTTCATTTCAAAAAATTCCCCTCTGTGTTTGAAATCTAAACTCAAATGCTATAACTTGTTCAAACTGACTGTGTCTTTTGGATTTGTATAAGTTGGTAACAACATGTTTAAGGTTCAACGAGCCTCCTTCTGTTTTCCTTAATTGAACCTAGTGATGAAGAGTGCATACCGAAGTGTAATGTTTTACATCTCACAAAGAGACTTAGAGATGCAGTACAAAATGAATAGAGTTGTTGCGCAGTGTCGTCAGAAATGTGAGGGTATGCAAGCAAAGTTTAGCGAGAAAATGGAACAGGTACATACAGCATACCAAAAGATGGGCAAGAGGTGTCAGATGATGGAGCAAGAGGTACAAAACTTGACCAAGGATAAACAAGAGCTCCAAGAGAAGTTCTCCGAGAAATCAAGGTCAGTTTGCCTGTTTCTGTTCTTCACCTTAAACGCAACTGTAATAACAAGCTACATTTATTGTGTTTAAACACCAGACAGAAGAGGAAACTTGATGAGATGTATGACCAGCTAAGAAGTGAATATGAGTCAGTCAAACGTACAGCCATCCAACCAGCAAATAACTTCTATCCACGACACCAGGAGCCTGACTTTTTCTCAAACCCACCACTTAACATGATGGAGAACAGAGAGTCCACTCGCAAAGGTCAATTAACAACAACACTATTTGTGATTCCAAGTCTGTTGTTCGATACTTATCTCCAAGTCAAGTTGACTAATTTGGCGCAGACCGGTCATTTTACTCTCCTGCCACACCAGGACCTAAAGATGAGATATGGCCAGCAAGACAGAACAGTTCAAACTCGGGTCCATTTGACATCTCCAACGACTTACCATCAATTCCAACAGACCTTGGAAACAGAAGAGCAGGAGGAGGACATCATGTATTTGGTGGTGGTGGTGGCAATTCTAATCCCCAATCAGCTCTTCGAAACCTTATTCTATCCCCTATTAAACGCTCTCAGCTCTCTCGTTCCCGCCCTCAACTGTTCACGTAAGCAAACCTAACCCTAAAGCTGATCAAATTCATATCAGATACTTGGGTTTAATTTTTAAAAGAAACACTTGTTGCATCTCTTCTCAGGTTATAGCTTAAGGATCAAGTTCAAGTGCTTTGAACCTGACTGGGTAGAAGCGCTAATGGTCACAAATCACAACTGTTAAGTGACTCTTTGTTTTTATAAGCTTACTGTCTTCATAAGTAAAATGTTAGGGTAAAGGTAGTATTTGAGAAAAAGTAAAACTCCCGTCTCTCTAAATAATAATGATAAATCATATTTTTTGTAGAATCAATATAGTGAAACTACTTACAAAGGATGTAAGATGACGATCAAGTATAAAAAGACATTTTGTAAAAAGAAAAGGCCAAAAAAAAAGAAAGAAAAAGTTATAGGTAAGCAGCACTTGTGACTGTATTGTTCATTGAGGGCTCAGGTTCTCTTGTTTGGTCCAAAGACGTATTTGATCAGTGCCTCTTTAATAGGTAGCACCTCTGGGAACTCCTTGCTTAGTTTAGCACCATCCATTTCGTTGTTGCTTCGAGGAGCAACAATGACCTTAGCTTGTTCTTCAACTGTGAAATTAGACCATTTAAATCCTGGCTCGATGTAGCTTTTGTACATCTCCAGTATCTCGTTGTGGCTCACCACCCCTGGGTTGGTGAAGTTCCATATCCCTCTTAGGTTTCTCTTTGCCATCTCGATGGAGATTGGAAGTAGCTCGTCCAGTATGGTCATACTGTTCGGGATGTTCACCACCTTGTTGTAACGTGATATCTTCGTAATGAAGTTTCGCGGGTTGTTTAGGTCTGATGAGATAGGCATCCGCACTCTCAAAGTACATACATTGTCAAATTCTCGCAGGAGCTCCTCTACCTGGTCACAAGGAGAAGCAAAACAGTCACTTCTTGGTCATTACAGTGTCATGAGTTGGATCAAATATTTACCATGGCTTTGGTTTTGGAGTAGAAAGAACCAGTAAAGTTCGGCTTGTCTTCTTCCTTGAAGCCAATACCAGAACCCTCGGGATGTGCAGCATCGTACTCAAATATGCAACCGGTGGCGAAATTCATCATCAAGAGACCGTTCTCTCTGCAAACATCTGCAAGAGTCAAAGTACCAGCGACATTGACACGAATGGTCTCGGGTTTGTGAGATTCACACCAGTCAACATTAGGTCTCCCAGTTAGACCAGCAGCATTAAACACATGTGTCGGCTTGATGCTACGGATATCAGCAATGAGAGAAGCTCTATCCTCCAAACGTCCTTTCCCATACTCATATGTAATCCCTTGCTTCTCACATAGTTTCCCTAGAAGACCACCGATCCACCCAGTCTTACCATAGATCAGAAACTTCAACGAGGCTTTGTCATTAGTACCACAAGTCTTGTTGTTAGGTGTCACAACAGTAAATGTCTGAACGGTGTTGCTCGACGCCTCTTTCTTCTCATCAGAAACATCAGAGAGTCTTCCACCAGGCATCATAAGCATCCTCGGATGAGGAAGCAAAGCCCCAGAGACATCACCCCACCACTCAGGATTCTGAGTGTACCATTCCATTGTCTTCTTTAATCCATCTTCCCACCCGGTTCGCTCCGACCAACCCAGATTCTTCAGCTTCTGATCATCGAGGAAGTATCTCTGATCATTAAAGGGTCGATTCTCCACAAACTGAATGCTTGATTCAGGATCTTTCCCGAGAAGTTTGCAGATGTCTCTCGCCACATCAATCACTCTTCTTTCTCTCTTTGTTCCGATGTTGTAAACATGACCAACTTCTCCTTTATGAAGAACAACCTCAAAGGCTTCAGCGACGTCTTCACAGTACAAGTAACTCCTTACGTTAGACCCATCTCCATGGATAGGAAGAGGCTTCCCACTCATAGCCAACAACATGAACTTAGGAATCATTTTCTCCGGGAACTGGTTAGGCCCATAAACGTTGTTCCCACGAGTAGTTATAACAGGTAATCCATATGATCTACCATAAGCCATCACAAGCATCTCAGCACCAGCCTTAGTAGCTGAGTACGGATTGGTCGGTAAAAGCTGAGAAGCTTCATGGTTTCCAACCGCAGCATCCTCATCGGTTTCTCCATAGACTTCATCGGTACTCACATGGATAAACCTCCTGATCTGTCCTGTTACTTTGCAGGCTTCAAGAAGAACGTGAGTACCATAAATATTGTTCTTGGTAAACTCAAAGCTGTTACCAAAAGAGTTATCAACATGAGTTTGAGCAGCAAAGTGCATGATGGTGTCGATGTTTTCAGTGATGAGAAGGTAGCTAACGAGGTCATCACTAGCAATATCTCCTTTGACGAACTTGAAGTTTGGAGAAGAATGCGAAGGGTTGAGATTCTTGAGATCTGAACAGTAATCAAGCTTGTCCAAAACAACGATCTTGTAATCTGGGTAGCTACGGATTAGTCTGTTAGCAACATGAGAAGCAATGAATCCAGCAGCTCCAGTAATGAGAATGTTCTTAGGCTTATACGTCGTAGTAGTAGCCATTTTGAAATCAAATACCTTGCAACAACAACAAAAACGTTAAAAGCATCATTTATAGATCCAGATCCAATCTCCAGATCCTAAAAGAGAAAGGTTATGAACTTTCGATATGGGATGCTATAAACAGACAACATCTTGAGAACTAGATCGATCATAGTATATTTACATTACATTATTTGCAAATCTAGTGTAAAGCATTAAAGAAATTTCATAAGAAAGAGAGAAACATTTCACGTACCTACACAATTCAGATAACTTTAGGAAGAGGATACTAAGAGAGATGGGGAGATCAAAAGAAATAAGAGTAGAGATGATGAAGAAGAGGGAATCTACGGTCTACGGAACGTCTCTGAACACTGCGCCTCTTATATTCTCAGACAGTTACGGAGAACCGTAGGAGCATATTGACGGTTTTACCCTCTTGTCTTACATATTACGGTTTTCACGTGTGTCTAGCGTCCGACATTAAAAACTACTGTCTTTTTATTTTATTTATTTAGTATAAAAACTGATGCCTTTTTTACGTTTGATTTATTTTAATCTCTTTTTTTTTCATACACATTTATTACAGGGAATTCAGCATAGAATATAACTTTTGTGTAATTAACTGATTACTTAAAAATCAAGAACTAAACGAAACATTTTGCATTATTTCTCTAATTTTATATTTCATTACAGAGTTAATATGAATTGTTTGATTTAACTTAACAAAAGTTTTTCCATTTTAATGATTTATAGAGTTTGATCCATATTAGTGATTTTATAAATTATATTAAAAAGTTTTAATGATAAAATCTCCCAATTATTACTTTAAAATGTTTATTATCCAAAACAGATGGAATTACAGACATGTCGTAAGAGTTTATAAATTGAAAGTTTAAAATGTTAAAATATTAGTTGAAGTTTTTCTTCTAATTCAAAAATATTGAAGGATTTTCTCACTAAAAAGCCATTGATTAAAATGTTGATATTGGGATTTAATTAAAATCCTTGGTTTGGTCAAATGGTTTGTTTATGATGTAAGTATAACGCACATGTCAGTTTAAATATCAGTTAATGCTAGATTGAATGCATCTGCACGTCAACCCGAGATTAAATATCAGTTAATTTAATTCAGCGAAGATTAAACATAACGGACCATTCAATGCAGATGCTTAATGTCACGTAACGTATACTAGTAATTTATTTCCTTCCTCAAATACACTCTGTCCGCCCAGTAAACCGGTTTGGTTTTTATTTTTGGCAACGATTAAGAAAATGACTAATTACAATGTGCATGAAGATTGATTTACGGAGGGCAAAAGATCTAAGGACCAATGAATTTTGTTAACTATACCATGTTTTTAGGCTTAATGATAACTCTATATTAACCACAATTAGATTCAATGTTTCCAATATAACCAAAGAGATATTTGTCATAGTTGAAGAAACAACCCATAAGGTAGTAATGAGACCGATCTTGAAGTTCAAGAAGTATATAGTCACCACCGTCTTCTTCTCTTCAATGAACTACGCTTATAACAAATTCAAAGACTATGGAGCCAACAAGATAACCGAAACCATTACCGGTGACAACCCGGAATCAGATTGATCTTAAGCTAATCTTGTTCTTGTGAGTTGCCACATCTGAAAGTCTTCATTGCAAATCAGAGTCTGGCTGAATAACAATAATACTTTACACAAAAATTAAGACCAGGAGCACCCCTGGTTGTTAAAGATCTGTCTGTTTGATGAGTCTAAGATGCTGCGCCATAACCAACTGTGCCTATGTTCTGATGTGCTGCTACTGCAACTGCTGGACCAAACTGTGATTGTGCTTGCAACAGCTTAGCATCGATGACCATGTTGTTGTTGTTGTTGCTTGATTGTTCTGTATTGGGGAGCTGTGATTTGAAATAAGAGTTTGGGCTGTTCACAATCTCCACGTTTGTTCGGTTAGTCCTAGCAGCTGGTGGCGGCAAGGTGGCATTGTATTGGTGGATGGATTCTTGCGGTTTTGGCTGAAAAGAAGCTTTTAAGTTGCGATTATCTGGGTTCATCATGGTGTTTGCTTTGAAGTAGCAGTGAGGAGATGATACCGCGCTTCTGAAATAAGCTTCTTTGAGGTTCCTGCCATTCTCATAACTAACAGATGATTCCACAACACGTTCTGGTCTACCTGTAAACACACACACACACACAGATTAAATTGATCACATGGGTTATGTAAAGTTGCGAACTTTAGGAGATAATTAGGTTTTTACCTGATGGTGGTACTCTTGGTGGAGGTCCTAAAGCTTTAGTTGGTGGATGTCCTGCAGGAACTACACCACTTCTTGAAGGCTCGAAAGAAACACGTCTACTCTCTGTCGCACACAAGTTGGGTTGACTGGTGGAATGGACTACACTTGAGTGAACTGTAGACCTGTGGAAAATGATAACAAATGGTAGAGAAGATATGAAACTTTGCTTAAGATGCTGTGAAGTAACAGAAGAAGAAGAAGAAGACATACCGAGGAAGTGATACGTGCTTCCTCTCAAGAGGTATGACCGGTCCATTTCTACTGCTATTTTCCTCTAAGTAATTGAACTGCTTCCTAAGATGTCCTATGGCGCTGCAAACAAAGAAGTCAAGAAAATTAGCAAAACAGATGAAATGACTGTCAATGATAGTCAAAAAAAACACAAACCTAGGATATACAAAACTTGATCCTTCAGATCCACTCATATAGTCCTTGAGTAACTGAGGATGGTACTCAAGTATTTCCCTGTAAATAAGTTCCCTAATGTCATCCTTTGTCAACCTTCTTCTCTCAAATTCAAACTCCATCTTCGAGATTGGCTGACATGAAGGCTCTCTTTCAACTTTAGAAAGACCCTTAAAGTAAGGATCAGCCAGTGCCTAAACAGAAAAAGATGGTCATATAAGAAGAGAGATACACACACGAAGCAAGGCAGCTTTTCAAAGAGGAAGGAAGGAAGAGAGACCTCTGCAGCAGTTGGTCTATCCTTTGGATCAAAAGCCAACATCCTCTGCAGAAGTCTGATTGCTAAAGGATCTGCTTTGGAGAATTTTTGTGAGAAGGTGACAGGATCTTTCTTCCTCATTTCACTCAAGTATTTTCTAGCTTTATCATTTCTAACCTGTATCACAGAAGATGTTTTAGCTAACAAACATATATGGTGCGGTGCATGAATGTAAAAGCAGACAAAAAGGTAAACAATCATACTCCAGAGATGGTCTCTGATTTTGGTGTGCCAAGAAGATCAGTAATCAACTCCAGCTGATGAGAAATGTTTTTCCCTGGAAACAATGGCTTCCCTGTTAGTACCTCTGCAAAGATGCACCCAATGCTCCAAATGTCTATAGCTGGAGTGTACTGCAGAAAGATAGTAACTGTAAATCAGACTATGAGTATAGAAAGAAAAAAAAAGAAATATGAAGTTCTTCTGCAGATGCAAAAGAAACCACTCAATGGACATAACCTGATACAAGGTTACCTGATTCACAGGTTTTCAACCTCCGGGAGAGTTCAAAAGTCATCCCTGAACAAGAACTATTTCAATATTCTTATCCCACAGGGACATAACTCTATACAACTATAACTATTAACTGTATTCCTCAGATTTTCTACACCAATCATATGCATAAAGAAGTACAGAAACAAATAATAAAGGAGATGAAGAGAACAAACCAGTTTGCATATACAAAAGAGAGTCTGAAGTCCACAGTAACACATACCTTAGAAAAGAATGATCCACAGAGCTCAGGCGCTCTGTACCATCTTGTGGCAACATAGTCCTTCATTGAAGCAGAAGGGAAAATGTCAAAAGGCAGAAACAGAGACAATTAACAAACAAAAAGAGACAACGAGGATACAAACCGTCCACAAGACTGTTGTAGGAGTATCATTGAACGCTACTCTAGCCAATCCAAAGTCACAAACTTTCAACTTAGAGTTTGCATTAGCCAGTATATTCTTTGGCTTAAGATCACGATGATAAACATTAGCTGCACCCACATAAGAAACAGTTAACTACAGCCAGAGACAAAACAAAAAAAATGCTGAAGCTGAAGCGATCTGGACCTGTATGCATGAACTTCAAGGCACGAAGCATCTGATAAAGGAAAAACTGGTGGTGATCACGAGTCAAATCATCATTAGCTTTAATAACTTGATGAAGGTCAGACTCCATAAGCTCAAACACAACATAAATGTCTTTAAACTCTCTCTTGGAAGGAGGAAGCATGATGCTTTTGATCTCCACTATATCCGGATGCCTTAGGAGCCTAAGAAGCTTAACCTCACGGAGGATCCGAAGCGCGTCAGAGATGTGTTCAAAGATGTCATTGATCTTCTTGATAGCAACTTTCTCTCCGGTGTGTGTGTCGATGGCTGCACACACAACTCCATAGCTTCCTTTGCCGATGACTTCGAGGATCCTGTATCGGTTAGCGTCACCGTACTCTGTGAAAAAGTCCATCTCTTTCGTGTCCTAACGAATCACAAAACCAAAAGACAGAACATAAACTTTAACAACTGAATCCATCAAAGTATCAAAAGGTTTGACTTTTAAATCTCTGTTTACCAAATTGAGAGAGACTAACCCTCTTCAATTGATTTGGTTGCAAAGTTCTCAACTTTAATCTTGCCCTGATTGATTCCGATCGATACGAACAAACCCAGAAACTTAAAACTCACAAAACTATCTCAGACAGATTCTAATAGTGAAGAAGAAGAAACAAACCCTAGAACCAGCGATCGGAGACGAGAGAGAGAATCAAAAGGCTTTTATCAAATATAGATAAAATAGTAGAAGTTAACCTCTTGGTACTTATTGCGTACGGTTTACAAGTCTCAGATGAATGGCAGTTTCGTTATTATTACCAACTCTGAGGGTATGTAGTTTTTAATGGTTTTCCTTCACCTCTTTTTGAAAAGGACTCATTGGGTTAAGCCAACTGTTGCCTGGACTTGACCGTTGATAAGTTCTATATCTCAGATTTAAATTGTATTTAGGTTTGGGACTTATTATTAAGAATTTGCTTTGAATCTACTCCGAAAATAAGATATTCTGGGTGCCTAGATCTAGATTTGGATTCGAATAGTAAAATATTAGATCTTTCCAGAGCAAATTCAGATTCGGATATCAAATTTTAGGTCGGGATATCTGGATCCTAGTCCGTGTCTTTAAAATATATTAAATTTTTAATTTTATTAATAATATATTTGATATATTAATATTTATACATAAAATAAATTTTATATTATATTTTAATTTTACTGATATTATATTTCATATATATTCATAAATTTGTATACATATTTAATTTATGTATTATTTTAAAAAATTTGCAAATATATTTTTTAATTATTTTTAAGGATTCAAATCTGAATTCGGATATCCGCAGATATCACAATATTTAGACGGATATCCGAAATCTGGATACCTAAAAGACATGGATCCAGATACTAAAATTGCGGTTCCAGATTTGAATACTCTAAATTTTCTCGATACCCGGATCCGTCCAAACCCTATTCAATCTTTTTGCCAAATGGTCAATTTAACCACGTGGAAGATAAATTGAATTTATCCCTGTTGTAATAAAACAATTCTGATTATAAAAACAAATCATTTCCTATGATATAATTTTTAGGAAATAACCATTCAGTAAACTAAGTGCATATGTAACCAATTATCTCTAAAAAATATTTATTTGGTATGTGATTTGGGTTTAGTTAATAACTAATATTAGGAGATTATGCCGTTTAATTAATTAAAACAAATCATTCCGCCATCTTTTTTCTTTTTGAGGAAACATCCATAAAATTCAAATGTAAGCAATTACCTCTTGGAGATATTTATTTGCTAAGTACTCATTCCGTTTTATTTTAAGGGTCGTTGTAGAAATTTTTTTTTTTTACAAAATAAATACTCCCTCTGTTTCTTAAAAATAGACTTTTTGGAGTTTTCACACATATTAAGAAAACGCATTAAATCACTATATTAAATGTATTGATTTCTGTAATTTTCAGTTTTCAATAATTTTTGACCAATAGTAACTCAATAAAGTCAATCAATTTTCTTGAAATTTGCAATATTCTTATAGAAAACATAAAAAATATATCTTTATGAAACAAATCATTTTTCTAAAACATCTATTATAGTGAAACGGAGGGAGTATCATTTAAGATTTTAAGGTAATTTATGTCACTAACTTATCTCTTTTACTCCTACATTTATTAAAAAGATCAATAGAATCCTAATAATTAAATAAAAGTAAAATTGAACATTTAATTATTTTCTTAATTGGCGTGAAAAAAACATTAAAAGACATGTAATTTGAACCAGAATGAGTATTTGATTTGGGTCTAATTAGTAACTAATGTGAGGAGATGATGCTGGTTTAATTAATAAAACAAATCATTACTCGATCTTTTTTCTTTTTGAGGAAACAACCATCCAGTTGACTAAATTCATACGTAAACAATTATTTCCAGAAGATAATAGCTACCTGGTATCAGATTTTACAGTAATTATTAACTATTCTTAGAGATTTTACATAAATTATTAATTATTCTTAGAGATTTTACCAGTTCAAAAGAAATGATATACACTAATATATTATTGGATAAAGAAACATGTTTTTTGGTAAAATTTATATCGTTGACATCTCGACAACAAGTTAAAAATAAATTTTAGAACAGAAAGGGCACTAAAGAAACATGTTTGATAACAAACATTCCATATTATTCAAACGACAACAAGTTAAAAATAAATTTTAGAACAGAAAGGGCACTAAAGACACATGTTTGATAACAAACATTCCATATTATTCAAACCAATATCGAGAAAACGACCTTCGATATATTATCAAGTGGTTGGCTTGATATCTGATTATTTAGTCAATTTTCATATTCGTGATAATAATTAAAAAAAGAAGAAGAAGATTGAAATCCTCATTGGTATAATGATGTGTCTTAATCTTGGTGCTACTGCAAGATTTGTTTTTAAACTAAAAATTAACAGAAATATAGCTCCTGACTCCTATGAAGCTAGGGAGTTGATATCAATTTTCACAAATTGGCTTTTGTATTTATTGAAAATACCAGCTTTTACTGTCTGGCTCAAATAAAAAGTTTATCTCGTAAGGGTACAATTCATTTAAAGGTTAAGTTTAGATATTTGATCTAGATTTAATGTGAAAAAAAAGAGTTCCTGCATTATTGTTTTTGTTACATTCAAACATAAAAAGTGAGTAAGTTAAAGAAGTTTGTAGAAAGATGTAAATGATGACTATGAAGCTTTCTGTTTATTGAAAATGCATTGTATTTTTCTTGATCGTTTTGATTATAAGGAGGAACTTATTTATAAAGAAAATTGTAAACCCTAGTGTGCACTACAAATGGCACAATCCTAATCCTTAAGAGAATCAAGGGCTGAAAATTGATAGTCCAATTTCACCCCATTAAGTCTTCTGCAACTCGACGCCATCTGTCCTTCTCTTTTGTTTTTGTCCTCTTCTTTCAAATTTGACCATTGCACGGGTAAGGCACATATATGTGGGCTTTTCTCTTCTCGTTTGGGCTTGTTATCTTGTTGGCCTTCTTTAGCTTTCCTTTTAGATCCAGAACCGAAGTCACGTTGTTTTGATCTCTGTCTTGTTTAATAGTCCCCCCCCCCCCCTCAAACTTGGTGTTGGTGAGGAAGAAACACCAAGTTTGAACCGAAGATCATCAAAAACAGTATATGGGAGCGACTTCGTGAAGATGTCAGCAAGCTGAAGTAAGCTGGAACGTGTTTAACAACAAGAGCCTTAAGTGCCACTCTCTCACGGACATAATGATAGTCAAATTCAAAGTTTTTTGTTCTTTTATGGTATGTTGGATTGGCAGCAAGGTGAACTGAAGATAGGTTGTCGCAATATAACTCGGGTGTGACCAAAAGAGGGACTCCCATTTCACGCAAGACAAAGCATGTCCAAATGATCTTCGATACCATCTCCGACAAGGATCTGCATTCTTCTTCTGTGGAGCTGCGAGACAAGGTTGGTTGCTTTTTAGAAGACCATGAGATGATGTTTCTGCCAAGAAAAGTACAAAAATCTCCAGTTGATCTGCGTGTGTGAGGACATCCGGCCCAATCACTGTCGTTGTAGTCTCTGAGAGTGAAATCAGTGTCTTGACTCAGATTGATTCCATACTGAATTGTCCCCTTAACATACCGTTGAACACGCTTAAGAAGTTTGTAGTCAGAAACCGACGGCTCATGCATTTTTTGATGGATATAATTCACTGAATACTGTAAATCCGGTCTTGTAAGTGTTAGGTACTGAAGTTTCCCGACAAGGCTTATGAAATAGCTCGGATTGAAACATCTTGATCATGAACTTTATTCACATGTATCGGTAGAGGCGTTGTTATTTCAGAGCAATCCGTCATTCCTGCACTGGCAAGAAGGTCTAGTGCATATCTTTCATGAGACAGAAACAGTCCAGAGTCGTGAAACTTGGCTTGTATGCCTAAGAAATATTCCATTCTTCTGAGATCCTTCATTCAGAATTAAGAGTTGATATCTCGAAGAACTTCTGTTGAATCTCAGATGAATTCCCAGTGATCAACATGTCGTCAACGTATATAAGTAGAAAGATAACGTCTTTTCCTTTTGAGTAAATGAATAGTGATGGTTCCTTAACACTGCAGCGAAAACCGAATTCCAAGAGAGAGGAGCTGAATTTGTCAAACCACGCTCTTGGAGATTGTTTCAGTCCGTAAAAGGACTTATGGAGGAGGCACACATGGTCCGGTCTGGTCTCATCAATGAATCCTACTGGTTGTTTCATGTATACTATTTCAGTGAGGTCTCCATGTAGAAAGGCATTGGAAACATCCATTTGTTTGATGACCCACTTCATCACAATGGCAGTGTGCAGAATTATTCTAACAGTGGATGTTCTTACTACATGACTATATGTTTCCCAGTAGCCACACCTTCTTCTTGACCATAGCCTTGAGGAACCAATGTGGAACGTAGATTCTTGACTGTTTCATCTGATCCCAACTTAATCCGGCGAATCCATTTGTTTCCCAACACATGCATATCTTGAGTTTGAGGGACAAGGGACCATGTGTTTGTAGCTATGCAGTTACCATATTCTTCATGCATCGAGTTGTTCCATTCTAGATGACGAAGGGCTTCTGATACTGACTTTGGTTCAGTGAGCACCACATTCTCTGTTAGGAGCGCATACCAAGGATTTGGTTTAGCTATGCCAGATTTTGATCTTGTGACCATTTTTTGTTGCACTAGATCTTGAACTGACTTTAAACTTCTGTTCCCAACACTGTCAGAACTCCCAGATGCTTCTATTTGCGTTGTTGAGGACGAGCTTTCAACTTACTCATAAATTATATTGAATGAGTTTGTTGAAGTTGATATCGGTTGACTTGATGCATAAAGTTAAAAGGGTTGTGTAGAGGCGTAGAACTCAAGACACTACCATTTGACACATTTTCTGATCTTAAAGAACTGCTGGAACTTGTAAAGCTTGCAACTTCTGAGACTGCAGGAGGCAGACTTTTGTACCATGCTGACATGAGTGTAGTCGTAGAAGCTAGTAATAAGTGTCGATAAGTATTTGAGAATGGGAAGTCAAACTCATGGAATGTAACATGCATGTTGATATACACCCTTCTTGTGGTAGGTAGTTGACACCTGTAGCCTTTGAATTTATCACTATAACCAAGAAACACACACTTGAGCGATCTTGGGTCAAATTTGGCTTTGGCATAGTCACGTAGTGTAGGATAATATGCGCAACCGAAGAATTTGAGAGATGAATATGGAGGGACTCGCTTGTGAAGAAATTCGTAAGAACTTGAGTTCCTGTCGATGCTTTCTCTCTGCCAACCCATTTTGTTGTGGGATATATGGACAAGAGATAAGCTTTTGGATGCCATTTTGTTGCAGATGAAGAAGAAATTGTGTACTAATGAACTCTCCCCCTCCATCACATTGGAGAGAACCAATTTTAGTAGAGTATTGGTTTCAAAGTAAGGGTTGAAACGCAACGAAGACAGAGAAAAAGTCTGATTTCTTTTTTAAAGGAAACAACCAACTATGTCTAGAGAAGTTGTCTACAAGGATTACATAGTAGTGAAACCTTTGAATGGAAGCTACTGGTGCAGGACCCCAAAGATCACAATGTATCCTTTCAAGTAGCCTCGATGCAACGTATGATGAAGCAGCAAAGGGAAGTCGTGTGATCTTGCCAAGCTACACAACACACTGAGACTTGGAGTTTTTATTGATTGAGATACTCTTATTTGAAGATAGATGTTGAAGGATAAAAGGATTGGGATTCCCCAGCCTTTGATACCACACCTCATCACTAGCAACTACATATCTGAGTGTGAAGAAGGCATGAAACGCTGGATTTTGGATCATGTACAATCCTTTAGTGTTTCTTCCCTGTAGCAGAACCCTCTTAGTAGCCTTATCATACACGCGCACTTGGTCAGAATCAAAATCAAACCCACAAGGGTAATCTCTGGTGAAATTTGACACAAACAACAATGGTTTAGCAATATTAGGACATACAAGAACATCTTTCAGAGGTAGATTACCTGAATAAGAAGCGATGCTTGTGGATCGAGTGTGCGTGATAGGTAGAAACTCTCCATTTCCCACCACTACTAACTCAGAACCGTGATAAGGGTGTGAATGTTGAAGATGCATTGGGGAGTTTGTGATGCGTGCAGAGGCTCCAGTATCTAGAAACCACTCATGACCAGCTCCATCCGAGATATCAGAGACAAAAAGAGCAGTGAGTGCGCTATGCATCTCATCTAGCTGGTATGAGTTATCAAATTGCTGCCAACATCTTATGGCTAGATGACCTATTTTGCCACAGATTTGACAGACTGGTCTGGAGTTACCATTGGAGGAGAAAGAGGACCTTGAGGAGGAGGATGTGGAGATGTGTTGTGGAAAGCCTTGTCCTTTGGTATAGAAAAATTCTCGACCTACACGACCTCTTCCTCTGTTTGTGGTGAAGAAAAGCTTACCTCTAGTCGTGTTGAATGCAAGATGTGGTGTTATGCCAGTGTCAACTGTGTAACTATGTAATCGGTCGTCAAACGTTGTGAGCCTCAGGATGATATCATAGAAAGTGGGCAAAGTGGTTGCATCTATGGAACCTTCGATGCTCGTTTTTATGGGTTCATAGTCTTTTCCCAGACCAAGAAAAGCCGCGAAGATCTTCATACGCTCAGGAACGGGGCTTCATATCGAAGAGAGTTGATCACATATGGATTTAATTTCTCTCAAGTAGTCAGCCATAGTCTTTTGTTGTTTAGATATGGTCTGAAGCTTTCTCTGAAGTTCAAAGAGACGAGATGAAGAGGCTCTGTTGAAGTGACTTGCCAGAGTGAACCATATCTCACGAGATGAGCTGCAGTGAAGAACAATACTTTGGATGTCTTCCGTAAACGAGCGGAGTAACCAAGACTGTATGACTTGATATGTCTGAAACCAGAGAGCATAGTCCGGATTTGGTACTGGAATGGTTGATCCGTTGAGAGTGTGAACAAGAGGAGGGGTTGAGCCTGTGACAAAACCCAAAAGCCCTTGTCCATTAACAAACGCTTCAAACTGACGCTTCCACAAGATGTAATTTTTGTCTGTTAGTTTCACGGTGACTGAGTTTACAATATTAAAAGAGGGAGGCGTGTAGGGTTCCATCGCCATGGCTCTGATACCATAAAGAATTTTTTATAAAGATGTAAATGATGACTATGAAGCTTTCTGTTTAATGAAAATGCATTGTATTTTTCTTGATCGTTTTGATTACAAGGAGAAATTTATTTATAAAGAGAATTGTAAACCCTAGTATGCACTACAGATGGCACGATCCTAATCCTTAAGAGAATCAAGGCTGAAAATTGATTGTACAATTTCACCCCATTAAGTCTTCTGCAACTCGAAGTCATCTGTCATTCTCTTTTGTTTATGTCCTCTTCTTTCAAATTTGACCTTTGCACGGGAAAGTCACATATATGTGGGCTTTTCTTCTCATTTGGGCTTGTTATCTTGTTGGCCTTCTTTAGCTTTTCCTTTTAGATCCAGAAACGAAGTCACGTCGTTTTTGATCTTTGTCTTGTTTAATATAAGTTAGTAAAAAAAACTGAAAAGTGAGTTGCAAGTTGGTCCATTACATAAAGCATGAAACACTTCCACATATATCAACACTATTATTATTCTTTATAAAACAATAGAAACTCGATTCATAAGCCACATAAATACAACAACTTTATACTACTTGTTGATTATGTGTGTTTGGTTCTGATGCAATTTTGTGGATGCTGAGGTTTAAGGAAATTTGTTATGTTTTGGGTTTTAGTGGTCGAAGTCCATGTATGGATTTAGGAAACCACTATATAAATTTTCTAAACCTAATTTCTTGCAAGTTAACACTCATTCTAGACATATATGAGATTAGAAAGAGAGAGGGACAAAAAGCAAAAGCAAATAACAAATTGAAGGAGAATCTACAAAAAGTTGAGGAGAATCAAAGAGAGATTCAGTCAAGATTCTAAGACTGTTTCTTTTTCTTTAGACTATGGATTTCATCTCCTCTACATAAAGGTTCATTAAGATTAAGTCTTTAGCTTTTTGTTGTGTTGTCTCTAGGTGAATAGAGAAACACATAGGTTGTTGTGTAAGAAAGCTCTTTTATACACTTGATACTAGTGAATCGTTGAGAGTATCATCCTTTCCTCAGATGTACCAGTAAAGAGAACTGGGTAAACAAATCTCTTATGTCATTATCTAACTCAAACAAGAACAAAAAGTGGTCAAAATTTAATTAGTCAAGTGAGATAAACCAGTTAATTGGTTAAAGAATTTTCAACAAGTGGTATCAGAGCATCAAGTTAAACAAAGAAAGATTACAATTTCAATTTTTGATATGTGACTGGTGTTTGGTTGAGCAGGGGTTTCAGGTTTTGTTCAGAAGTTAGAGTTATTTGAGAAGGTTGGGTTATTGAGTGTTCATGTTTTAACAGAGAATCTTTAAAGTTTGAGTCATGGAGCCAACTCAAAGTAAATTTGAGGTGGAGAAGTTTGATGGTTAAGAAGACTTTGGACTATGAAAGTTTAAAATGCTTATGCAGCTTGAGTTTCAAGATTTAGATTTTTTTTTCTTGAAGAAGAAGAGTCTAGCAGTTCCGCTAAAGGAAAAGAAAGAGAAAGTGAGATCACAGATGCTATAAATTGTCTAGTTGATCAACTGAAAAATGAGAAGGATAAGAGAGCAAAAAAAAATATGATATACTCTTTTCTTAGCAACATGATCTTGCGAAAGGTGATGAGAGAAACAACAGCTTTAGGAGTATGGAAGGCTCTAGAAATGGATTAACAATGAAGTCTCTACCTAACCAAATAATTTGAAGCAAAGGTATGCCAACTTTAAGATGGAAGAGCACAAAAGCATAGAGGAGAATCTTAATGTGTTTCTGAAACTGGTAAATGATTTGGCTAGTTTGAACATTAATGTGAGTGATGTGGAGCAAGCTATTCAGGTCTTATCTAGTCTCCCATGGCAGTTCGACTCACTGGTTCACACACTTAAATGCAATAATGGGAAGGAAACATTGACTTTGAATGAAGTAACCAGTTCTACTTATGCCAAGGAAGTTGAGCTAAAGGAAAAATAGCTCATTGGAAAGGCTCAGTCAAGCGTAGAAGGTTTGGTTGTAGTCAGGGGTAGACTTGAGAAGAAGAGTTCTGGTCAGTGGAAAGGAAGATCCAACAGCAAGGATTCAAGTTCTAAATCGAGGCCAAGGAATCAACAGAAACCTAGAGATTGTTGGATCTTTGGAAAATAAGGACATTTAAAGAAAGATTGTCCTTAAAGGAAGAATGAGAGAGCAACTGATTATGAAAATGTTGCTCAAGAAAAAAAGTTGCCTATGATCTTGACAACAAGTGAACAAGATCTTATGAGAGAATGGGTGATGGATTTTGGTTGTACATTCTACATTACACCAGATAAAGATGCCTTATGTGATTTCAAGGAGTTTGAAGGTGGAAAGGTATTGATGGGAAACACTACTTTCAATGAAGTCAAATGTATGGGCAAACTGAAGATCATAAACTCAGAAGAAGCTACGGTGATCTTGACTGATGTGAGATACATGTCAACTATGAGCATGAATCTCATCTCTTATGGCCAGTTGGAAAAGACAAATTGTAAGTATGAAGGAGAAGACTTCACAATTACTTTCTACAAGAATGGTCAGAAGGTGATTTTTGAGAAATATCAAGAGAGGCTGTATTATTTACAAGGATCAGTGGTGAAGGGAGAAGCATATGTAGTCAAAGCTGAGGTAAACTTGACAAACAAATGTCACTCAAGGTTAGGACACATGAGTCTTAAGAATATAAATCTTCTGGTCAAAGGAGGTCCACACATTAGAGTTCTATGAAGAGTGTGTGTTTGAAAAGTCCCAAAAGCAAAGCTTTCCACAAGGTAAACACACAACCAAAGGTATTCTTAAATAAATTCACAATGATCTATGGGGCTCAGGTTTGAATGAGCCAACTCTGTTGGGATGTAGATACTTTCTTACATTCATCAACGATTACTAAAAGAAAGTCTGGATCAAGTTCTTAAGGAATAAAGATGAAGTGTTTGAGATTTTTTCAGAGTGGAAGATACTTGTGTAAAATCAAACTAAGAAGAAGATAAGTGTCTAAAAACAGATAATGGATTGGAGTTCCGCAACAATTTGATGGATAACCTTTGTTAAGACTCATGATTATACAACATATAACTTGTGTTTATACTCCACAGCAAAATGGAGTTTCTGAGAGGATGAACATGACAATAACATATAAGATCAGGTGTACGTTGGCATAAACCGAGTTAGAGAAGAAGTTATGAGCTGAGGCAGCGTCTACTGCGGTTTATCTGATAAATAGGTCGCCAAATGCATCTTTAAGATTTCAGATTCTAGAAGAAGTGTGGTCAGGGTCAAAGGTTGATTACAATAATCTCAGTAGGTTTGGTTGTGTTGCTTATGTACACAAAACAAAGAACAAGAGAGGTCTAAGAGCTGTTAAGGGTTTTTTAATGGGTTACCCACATGGTACTAAAGGTTACATGGTGTGGTTACCGGAAGAGCGAAAGTGTACTATCAGCAAGAATGTAGTCTTTAATGAAGAGAAGTTGTGTAAAGATCAAGATCGGATGAAAGCGACTAAGTCTAAGAAGAATAAGAAAATCACTTGTAGTACTGATTTGATTCAAAGACTAACTAAAAGTGGTTCTGTTTAGGAGTCTACTGGTCAATGTGGAGAAGATTCAGGAAGTGGTAAATCTACTAGTCAAGGTGGAGATAATTCAGGAAGTTCACAATCAAAAACTAAATTAGAAGAGAAAGAGAAATCTGAGGAAGAAGAGGAGGAAAATCAGAGTAAAATGACTCTTTTGATGATTATTTTCTGGCAAAAGATAGAGAGAAGAGCCATCATACCACCATCGAGGTTTGAAGGATCTGGTTTTGTAGCTTATGCTTTTCCAACAACAGAAAGCTGGGAGATGGATGAACCAAAGTCACTAGCAGAAGCTAGAAGAAGTAAAGACTGGGAGAAGTGGAATCATGCTATGGGAGAAGAAATGCAATCTCTGGATAAGAATGAGACTTATGAGATTGTTCCAAAGCCAGAAAATTAGATGATAGTCGAGTGTACATAGATCTACATGTATAAGAAGGGTATTCCATGAATTGAAGAGACTAGGTGTAAGACAAGACTTATAGCTAAAGGGTTACACATGTTGAAGGAGTGGATTACAATGAGATATTTTTTTTGGTGTTCAAGAATGTTTCTATTCGAATCATGCTATCAGTTGTGGTGAATTTCGATCTAGATTTTGAGCAACTAAACGTCAAGACTGCTTTCTTACACGATACACTTGACGAAGTGATATACATGAGTCAACCAAAAGGTTTCATAGAGAAAAGAAATGAAGCCAAGGTTTGTCTACTTAAGAAGTCATGTGTTAAAGCAGTCTCCCAAGCAGTGGAACCATAAATTTGATGACTTTATGGAGTCTCAAAAGTTTCAGAGGTGCAAGAAGGATCTATGTGTTTACACAACGGGATCAAGTATTGATGATAGTATATCTCTTACTGTATGTTGATGATATGCTTATAGTATCAAAGGATATGAATAATATCAAAGTGCTGAAAGAAAGTTTGAAAAAGAAATTGAGTTGAAGGACCTAGGACCAGCAACTAAGATTCTCGGTATGGATATCATCAGTGACAGGAAGACGAGTATCATGAAGTTATCACATGAAGCGTCTTTTAAGCAGGTTTTGAGGATTTTTAACAGAGAGTATTGCATGGCTGTTGTGACTCCATCTAATTCACAATTCAAGCTTAAGAGTTTAACTCCATAGGATTTGGTTACCGGGACACGGTTGATGAGCTCAATTCCTTATGCAAGTGCAGTGGAAAGTCTGATGTATGACATGATTGGTACTCGGCCAGATTTAGCGTATGCGGTCGGTTTGGTCAGTAAGTTCATGACAAATCCAGGAAGATGTAATTGGTCTGCGGTTAAGTGGATCTTGAGATACTTAAAGGGAGCTTCAAGTGTATGTATTACCTTCACGAAATTATAGAAATTTGATATTGAAGAGTTTTGTGATTCAGATTATTCCTTAGATCTTGATAGGAAAAATTTAATATCTAGTTATGTCTTAAAGTTGGTAGCAATATTGTGAGTTGAAAGTCTATTCTTCCGCATGTTGTCGACTATAGAGGCTCGGTACATGGCACTCACATAGGTAGTTAAGGAGGGAATTTGGTTGAATATTTTTTACAGTGAATTGTTTAAGTTGGAGAGTTTCAGGATGAATTGTGACTCACAGAGTGCAGTCTGTTTGGCAAAGAATCCAGTTTGTCATGACAGGACCAAGCACTTTGAGAATAAAGTGCATTTCATTAGGGACAAGATTGAGGATGGTTCAGTTAAAGCGCAAAAGATTCATATTTCCCTAAATCATGTGGATATGTTGACAAAGAGCTTGACAGGCAACAACTTTGAGAGGTGTTTGGTGACACTCAATGTTACCAAATGAGTTGAGACAGCGGAAACGCGCGATGGTTTGTCGGTTTGTCACCTCGCAGCAGCAAGAAGTTCTGATTGTCAATTTTAGGAAAATCGACAAAAAGTTCAGATAGTCAAGTATGAAAAGGAAGTCTTAAAGCAGTTCGGTTTTAGAGTTGAGGGTCACCGGTAAAGTTGACAGGTTTGCTTTCTTTTGGTGGTGAAGCTGGAAAATTACACAAATTGTTCACTAATTGAGACTATGACAGAAGTCTCAGGTTCATCTTACAGTTGAGGTAAATTGACAAAGAGATGGTATGTCGTTTACAGATTTCACAAGCACAAGTGACCAAACGCCCAAAGTGGTGATTTGTTGATTATGTGTATTTGGTCTGAATACAATTTTGTGGATGTAATTATGTGGATGCCTTATTCCAATGTTTTGCAGTTTTGAAGCTTAGGGAAATCTGTTATCTTTGGGTCTTAGTGGTCGAAGCCCATTAGTGCATAGGTTTATGGAGCCATTATATACTCTCCAAAGCTAATTGCTTGCAAGCTAACACTCATTCTAGATTAGAGAGGGAGAGAGAGAAAAAAAAAGCAAATAAAAGACTAGAGTAAAATTTAGAGAAAATTGAGGAGAAGCAAAGACAGATTCAGTCAAAAGTCTAAGATTGTTTCGTCTTTTTTGGATTGTGGGTTTTCATCTCCTCTACACACATGTTCAATAAGCTTAAGTCTTTAACTTATTGTTGTGATGTTTTTAGGTGAATAGGGAAACACAAAAATTATTGTGTAAAAACTCTTATATACACTTGATATTAGTGAATCGTTGATAATATCGTTCTCTCTTCAAATACATCGGTAAAGAAAACTCGGTAAACTAATCTTTTGTGTCATTATCTAATTCAAACAATAACAAAAACGTGTGTTAAAATTAATTAGTCAAGTGAAATAAACCGGTTAATTAGTTAAAGAATTCTTAACATTATATTGTCTAATGTATCGTATAAATTAACTTTATACGTCTGAGGTCGTTAGATGTATAGTTGATCTTTTGGTGCATATCAGTTTCTTCTATTTGAGAGGCAGATATCATGGGTTTACAATATTTGACTAAATTAAAAAAAATTGAAATGAATTTGTCATAATATTACGATCACCGAAAGATTAGAATCCATGATGTCCTATCCCTTGAGACTAGGCTATGTATAATATACAGTATATATGATACCACAATCAGAATATTATTTAAAAGAAAAACTCTATCAAACACTGAATATTAAATCAAAGATAGAGAAAAAGTGGTGACAAAAAAAAAAAAAAGATATGGAGAAAATGCATGAGTCACAATTCAACAGAGAGGGACATAATCACCATTCACCACATGAATCATGCTTTTTGTAACCATTCACAATTACTTTATAGAGTTTTGAACAAAGGAGCCTAAATATCCCTTACCACCAAGCAGATATGTTTTGTTTTGTTTTCTCTTTATCTAAGTTAAATATTGAGAAAATTCTATAAAAATACTCCCGCTAAATTTAGTTAAACTCTTTAATACATAGTTTTTTTACTACACAGTGTAATACCTCAACTTTATTTTGTGCAGTTTAATATATTAACTTTTAAAATGTACTTATTTTAATATTCAAACTATGTTTATTTTAGTAAAAATATTGATAAGTCTCAAATAAAATTTAAAAATATCCAAAATGCAAAAAAAAAGTTAGAATTGTTTAATTTTATTTTAAGTTTTACGAATAAAAGAAACAAAATTCAATTTTTAAAATTTTATTTTTAATATCAAATTTCATTTATTTTCAGAAAGTTAATACTAATTTATTTTGTTATCTATTCAAATCTTAGTTTTTATAAAATTTAAAATTTCATCCATATTACTTGTTTTTATTCATGACATTAAAAATTAAATTAGATTTTTAAGATTTGTTTCTGAATTTGAAAGATCATTTAAATTTCGTTTGAAATTTGTCAATATTTCTAACTAAAAATATAGTTTAAGTGTTAAAATAGATATAGTTTTAGAAGTAAATGTATTAAAATAAATAAAATAATTAGTTGAAGTATTTAATTGAATAATAACAAAGTTAGAGAATAAAAGTTTTAACGAAATTTAGTTGAGCTATTTCTACAGAATTTATGTAAATATCATTAAAAAGAAATATTATTAAAATTCCACGAAACTTAATATTTGCGCATAAACACTCTTCATTGTGCAAAGGATATATATTAGTCTTACAGTCAGAAATATAGTAACGTATCACACACTAAAAAAAATATCCAAATATAGAATGAACGGACCAGTGAGAGTGATGACAAAGAAAGTTGCATGTGGTAAATGGTGTTATATATTTAAGCAAATAGTATCATGTGAACCATTGCAGTTATTTATATAAACAATTGCAATTATGTAAATGAAACTTTGCAATTATTGATGTTTGCAACATTTAGTAATGATTTTATTGATAATTGTAATCTTTGGTGATTAACCATTATAATATTTACTAACAATTGCAACTTTTCATTAACTTTTGCAATTCTTGGTTTAACCATAGCAACTATTGGTTACAACTCCTCACTCTTTATATAAGGTGATGTAGGTATTGGCAAATGACAAAGAAAAAAAGTCAGAAACTAATACTTAGTAAGAGAGTAAAAGAGAAATAGATTCATTGTTCAAAGATCATCAAAGACTTTGAAGAAACACATATAAGCATTAAAGCTCTTTTTGTTTCTCTTGTATCACAGCCTTGAACAAGAGTGAAACTTTGATTGTCTTATCTTACAAAGGGATTTCGTGTAGCTCAAGGCATGGAATATGGTCGAAATACTCTTTAAGAAAAGCACGGCGATGCAATCATTATCCAAGTATATAATTCACAACCTTTCGGATTACAAACCAAATTTTAACCAACAATCTTAAAAATTATTTTCTTTGTGAACTATAGTTATTGTATTTGTGCGAGAGATAAAATCAAAGTCTGGAAAGTTGGAAATGCTTGAGAGAGTAAACTTTCGAAGATGGAGCAAGAAGATAAAAAAATGAAGAATCTATATTCTCAAAGGTATGTTAGTTTCATTTTAAATAATATTGCTAATGATGATCAAAGACGGCATCACCCAATGGGTGCGAATGGTTCGCCATCAAAAGGTTCGAATGGGTCGTCGCTGAAGAGATGTGAATTTGTTGTGACCAAAGAGATGCGAACATGCTGTTTTCGAAGGGACGTGAAAGTACCGTGTCTGAAGGGGTGAGAATATGTCGTAACCAAACATGTGTGAATGTGTCCGAAGAGGTGCAGATGTGTTGTGATCGAAAGGGTACGAAAGGACGTATCGGGACCGAAAAGGTGTTAACATATAGAGACCGAAAGGATGTGAATTATTCGGACCGAAAAGGTGTGGACGTGTCGGGACCGAAAGGTGCAAACGTGTCGAGACCGAAAGGGTGCAAACGGGTCGGGACCTAAAGGTTGCGAACGGTTCGGGACTGAAAATGTGTGAATGTACCATCACCAAAAGGGTACGAATATAACGTCACCGAGAGAGTGCGAATGTAGCGTCACCGAAAGGGTGTGAAAATATTGTTACTGAAAAGTGCAAACGTAATGTTACTGAAAAGGTGTGAATGTAATTTCACCAGAATAATATGACTTGCATGATGCAAGTTATTGATCCTTATGGATGCAAGTGTCTTGGGGTTAAGGCCGAGTTGTCATAAGTAATACACATATTTTTCATTGTCAGTGCTATGGACTATGATCCATGGATGTGGATTAATGACTCATAAATAAGTGAATATGAAGTAACCTTAAATTTTTATTGTACCTTGTAATAAGTATAAAGTGTATACATTTATTTGTATGAGTAAAGAAAGCACCAAGGCAGTAACATCAAATGTTTAATGAGATTGTCTTATCAAATAGTTTCAGTTAAACTATTAGGATATGTGTTTATATAACAAATTGATGAGTCTATTAATAGAATAATCATTTGCTTATATGTTGATGACATATTGATCTTTGACACTTGCCATAGACAAGTAAGAGTTTACAAAAATACTATTTTCATCAAGTTTTACAATGAAAGACATGGGGGAGGTGAATGTGATTCTTGAAATTTGAATCACACATACGAGTAAATAAATATCTTTAACACAATCTCATTATATTGAGAAAGTTGTTAAGAAGTTCAGTTGTGAGATTATTCTCCAATGAGAACTCTCGTGGATGCGACTATGAAGCTTGTGCCTTATAAAGGACAAAAAGTATCACAAATCGAGTATTTGAATGAAACCATAAATTATGGTTTGTCATAGGTCAGATTTTCTTCAATGGTAGAAGAGTATTTTGATGCAAGTTTGATTACCAACATATAAGATTATTCTTCTCTAAGTGGTTGAGTGTTTTTCTTGGAGAAGTGCCATGTTATGGGCTTCCAAGAAGCAAACTTGCATGAATATTTGATAATAAAATAGGAATTCGTATCATTACCATATGCCGATAAATAGACATATCACCTAAAGAATTTAATTTACGACATTCCGTTGTGGCCGAAATAGTATCACTAGTTTCTCTCTATGATAGTGAAGAAGTCTTAGTTAAGATTTATAACTAAGTGTATAATGGTAAGTCGTGACACCTGGCGTTAGATAAAGCGTAGTATGTGAGCTGATCACTCATGGGGTGATTACCAAAGAATTTGTTCGGTTTGAAAAAAGGTATCGCTTAATGAAATGATTAGTCAGAGAAATTTAGTTTGTTAAAGGGATGAGTTTAAAGTCCATTAGAAATATTTAATGGTGAGATACTCAATTCCCCTTTAATACGACGTTAGAGGCTGAATTCAGTGTGGAAAGCCTATACTTATAGATTGAAGCACATGTTTATATCATCCCATGGAATGTGCTTGGACCTGCAAGAAAGAGATAGGTTGAAATGTTATTCTTAATAAATACTTTGAAAAGTACATTTGCAGGTGCATAACTGAAAGTATTTACCAATATGAGTGTAAATTGATGTTGCTTCAATAAGTTGGGACTTGACTTTGTATGCTCTCATGGATGGATAAAGACATATGACTTATAATAGTGCCAAGTATAACACTTAGAGTAGTGTGGAAACACGTGTGTGCATTATCTTCATGTGTCCAAAATAGGTTGAAGGATTCAATCGGTAGAACATTATGATTTTCGGCATTTGAAATGTGTAAGACGCTAAGATGAAAATTCAATTATTCGAATATTTTCATTTATGCATGAGTTTATGTATTATTTATTTAACGAATCTATGATTGCATTTAATGGGGAAGGATTGTTATATATTTAAGTGAATAAGTGAAATGTATCATGTGAACCATTGTTATTGTTTGTATGAACAACTACAACCATATAAATGAAATTTTGCAACTATTGATGTTTTGTAACCATTAGTAATAACTATATTGATTTTGCAACCTTTGGTGATTAATTATTGTAACTTTTTACTAACCATTGCAACTCTTCGTTAACCTTTGCAATTCTTATTTTAATCATTGAAACTATTAGTTACAACTCATCACTCTCTATATAAAGAGATGTAGGCATTGGTAAATGACATAGAAAAAAATTAGAAACAAATAGTTAGTAAGAGAGTAAAAGAAAATATATTCATTGTTCAAAAATCATCAAAGATTTTAAATAAACACATATAAGAACTAAAGCTCTTTTTATTTCTATTGTATTATAGCCTTAAACAAGAGTGAGACTTTGATTGTCTTATCATACAAATTTCGTGTAACCTAAGGCTTAGAATATGGTCAAAATACTCTTAAAGAAAGCATGACAATTCCATATCCAAATATATAATTCACAACTTTTCAAATTGCAACCCAAATTTTAACCAACAAATGGCTCACTTGCAAACTTGGCTGAAACCATCTAAATATAATCTCAGTCACAGACAAATATTGTTTTCGATATCAGAGGAATTTTATGATAACAAAATTTTAGTTAGATATATTGTCCGCATAGTCTTACAAATTCTATATTGCATGTCTTAGAGCATCAATAGTGGTGAAAATTTTCTCATGGATATCTAGCATATATAATAATAATATTATTTATTTTGTAACTAAAATTTAAAATAAAAATCATCAAGGGAAAGACATGTTGAACTTTAGTACTTCATAAGTGACTTAGGCGTTTGAGCTTGATTTCGGATAAAATCGCGAGTGGGCCTTTAGCCGAGCTTTAGACCTCGTCGGGCCGTTTTCACGTTTCTACAATTTTCTTGAAATAACATTGCCAAGACGTCGTCGTCCGAGAGTTAGGATCTTTCGTATGGGATATATGAATCTAGGTGTTTAGTTAACCGTTATCGTTTCATACGATCGACCCGATCCTTTCTCGAGAAAACGAGTTCTTTCGGTGAAGTTCCAATGTCAATCCCGATCGAGACGGAACAAAATATGTTCGATCAAGTATCGAAAGAGGGAGTTAAACAAGGACGAGGTGAAACTGGATTGATTTGATCCGACTGGCCGAACGAGCAAGTCGGATTGCTCGTGCCTTACGGCGAGTTGGTTGGTCAGTTCCGTCCAACTCGCAATACGGGCGAGTTGGTCGTGTCTTGCCTACCAACTCTCCTGTACGGCGAGTTGGCATTTTCCAACTCGCCGTACAGACGATTTGGTCGTGTCATTCCACCCAACTCACACGTATGGCGAGTTGGACAGTCCAAGTCGCCGTATGGGCGAGCTGGCTGGTCCGTTCCGTCCAACTTGCCATATGGGCGAGCTGGCTGGTCCGTTCCGTCCAACTCGCCATACAGGCGAGTTAGTCGATCCGTGCTGACCAACTCGCCATACGGGAAAGTTAGTCGATCCGTGTTCCTTTCTTTCGAATTTTGGCCCGGAGACTTTCGTTATGTTGATTTTGAGACTGCATTCTTATAGAACACGATTTTTAGATGCTGATTTCGAGAATACCGTTTTTGACTCCAACAAACGCATTCTCTCTGTAGGTTTCCGACGTTGATTCTGTTGTTACCGATTTTGAACC